>JAECUM010050736.1:0-17004 GCA_016617855.1 Megalonaias nervosa | reverse complement strand
GCTGCCAGATTGCCTTCAATGTGTATTCCCCAAAACTCAATGTTTTGGGTTTCATGTGGTCATTTGTTTCTGTAAGCGCATAATAGCACACCAGCCTCACTTAGACGAAAGTTGTTAGTGAAAAGTATTGTGATGACGTATTCTTGGAGAGTGTAACAGACTGTAGGTCCATATTTTCCTCCAAAAGTTCCAAATTACATGTACCTTCAAGCGGTGATCAAAATACAGCCATATGTGTACAAGCACGCAAATGCTCTGGATTGACTTTCACATTTCGTTGTCGGAAAGAATACATAACACCATATACACGAGCGCGTGCGTGTGTGTGTGTGTGTGTGTGTGTGTGTGTGTGTGTGTGTGTGTGTGTGTTGGATTATTAAAGTAGCTTTAAACTTTTTTCAGTCATATCGCTACGATGTCTTCAGTTTATCAGTTTATAGTGATGTCTAGCTCGGGACATCATGCAGCACACATGTAGCATGATGTCCCACCCAGTCAAATTATCCTGACATCAGGTCGATCAGTCCTAACTCTAACCTCATAATGCTGAAGCGAGGCAGCTGCTAGTACCATTTTATAAGTCTTTGGTATGATACGGCCCGCGACCTCCCGCATCTGAGGAGTACGCTCTAACCACTCAGGCCACCGGAGCAGTCCCATATATACCATATATTTATAGCAAAATATATGTTATCTAGCGTTAAATTGATAGACCAGTCATTTAGATGTAGGTATGAAAATGAAACAGCACTTCAGTATTTTATATCTTTTGCAGGAAAGTTAGAATACCTCCCTTTTCCAACTTTAAGGCTACTCCCCTTATGATGACATTTACTTGGGCCTTCTAAATTGACCATACCTGTCAGAACCGACAGAAAAATGCGCGACCTAAATCTATATAAATTAGGTAATCATCGCAGCATTAATTCATCTGATGATGAAAATATAGTCCATAAAGTTATAAAAATGCTATATAGCTGGGATGGATATTGTTAGATTTTTCTCAAATGTGCATGACGTTCGTAAACTCGATATGTCTGAACATATTTGTTATTTGAGCAATTTATTTCCACACCTTTTTTCAGATATTTATTCATTTACATTCGCACTGTAAAATCCACATATGGATTCAAGAAATACGACATTAACAACTTAATGGATTGCAATTATTCATTATGAAATAGTAAAACACTAAAATCGCCTAGAAAACGAATCAATAACGAAATTAACTAGCTTGTCTCTGGTAACATATTTTACTAAAGATGAACATGATATCAGAAACGTCATCTTCCTAAAAATCAATAGGCATAATCCTTTGTTCGTGCCGATGCCAACTATTTATTTACCAATTATGCTAGCGCAAACATTGATTGAGCGATGATGCCAGTTCAAACGGTAATTGGCCAGTAATGTTGGATTAAGCAAGGGAACAAGCTAGCAAGAGTTATCATTATACAGAATAGCAGAATAACAGTTGTTGTTTTTTTTTTTTTACTCTCATCTCGCTTTTCCAGTGAGATATGAGGAAACAAAATCGGTGTAAACGCATCGTATATGTGGTATTAAAAAAAAATCTATGCCATGCAAATAACTGTCATCAGGGACAAAAAATATAATATTATTTCGTCTGGCATACATTTTCTTTTCAAATTACACATCGCTCTCCATCGAAAAAAAATTAGCGTTATTCAGCACAAATATCTTCGTTTCCACATAACATATTTTCTTTCTTTCCAGGTTATCTCCTCTTAACGCCCATTTTCTAATGAAACTCTATGGTTACTGCTTTAAAACTTGACATGTACTTTGCAAAATTCATATCCAGGTATAACAAAGAACTTTATAAATTTAAATCGCGCTTAAAGAAACTAAAAGTTCATACCTGTTGATGATACATCAAAATCAGATTTCCCAAGCTTGTTTGAATTGATCATGAATAACTTCTTCCGTATTTATTATTTTTTATTTTATTTATTTTAAAATAAACTTATTAAAGATGTTTTAGTCGAACAGGATGACGTAATCAAGCATAATATGCATGTTTCCAATAAAGTCAAAATTTTGGCAGCCCACTATTTCACTAACAAAAGTTATAATGTGCAGTAGTAGTAGTAGTAGTAGTAGTAGTAGTAGTAGTAGCAGTAGTAGTAGTAGCAGTAGTAGTAGTAGTAGTAGTAGTAGTAGTAGTAGTAGTATTGTAGGCTCATTGAATAATTTAAAGCCCCAATGCCGCCTTTGCGTGCAATAAGTCGTGTATCCCAGATCATCTCAACAATACTTAATCTCTGCAAGATATTGGCCCTAAACATCGTTGGGTTCCATTAAAACCAGATAATATCAACGTTTTATCACAGTATGAGCCGCGCAATTTCTCCCTCGAACTGAGAAAACCTGCAATTTTTCAGATGCGGACGAAATTAATCCGACTTTGATCGGCAACACCCGTGGGTTAACCGATTTCAGTCAAAATCTGGAACACACGTTTTGATGACGTCGCCATTGCAAACCAAAGACGACAACACCACGCTATGTCGGATTGTCTTGAGCCCAAGTTCGCTCTTCAGAGTATAACAGCGCCCCAGCTGATCATCAATATTCGCCCGAGTCTTACTTTTATCTATTGCACCCTTTTTCTTCTCAGATCCGCTTAAAGGGGAAAACTGGCCTTTCTTCATTTCTTCCCGAATCAATTTGTGCGCCACGTGCGAATGTTGTTGTTATTAGATTAGTCCCTAACGGAATTTGTCGAATGCTTCGCATCACTGCTTTAGGTACACTCTCGAAAATGAAAGAATCACGATCGACTTCTTTGACTGACTTGGCACGTCTTAATTCTAAACTGAACATTTGAACGTCGTTTAAACCTAGCATAGTGCTTATTTCAAAGAGGTTTATGTCAGATAGCCTTTTTAACAAATGATTTCCATCCTTTCAAGCATTAGTTAGATTGGCAGAATGGTGAAATTTATGATTAAACTGGTGGCGTTGGGGCTTTAATCTGACAGTTGGTAAATTCAAATTATCAATACACTGTTGCGATACCACCAGAGCTTTTTTACGAGTAAAATGTCCATTTAAAAATGCCTAGTAATTTATAATTTATATCTATTTCCCAGTCAAATATATACTTGTATACATTGTTCATACAGATTTCATATATCACAACCATACACTGCATTTCCTTCCCATTTTAGTAACAAGTATGGCATTATCCGCCGAAAACACCACCATACAGTAAATTTGGCATTTATTCTATCAAAGGTGCATATTTCAACATACTTTTGAGTATTACTTTTCATAAAATACTCCAAATCATCAAACATTACAATAATATTGTGACAAGTATTCTCCTTGCTGTATTCCTATATCAGGAGAGAAGAAGCCCGAATAGTTTTCATTCATATTAAAGCATGCTTTCATATATTAATAGGGATTAAATACAGCATTAACATTTATGCTAGATACAAATACTGACAGTGAAAACGGAGTCGCTTTTCGTAGGTTTTAGTCCTTACAATGACTGGTGCTTAAACACAAATTGAATTTGCTTACACAAATCAGCTCCAAAATTATTTCAAGGCATCAAAACCTTAAACTGCTGATATAGTTTTGAACCTGCAGAAAGTAAGTTTTAAATGACATAATTTAAATTTAAAATAAAATTTTGTAAAGACAACTTTGTACAACTGTAAATTTAATATGGGATTTTCCCGACTCTAAAGTAATGTTGCCTCTAGAGTACAATGTAGTGAGTGCCTCAGTTAGTATGCTCCAAAAAATCATCAAGCAAAAGCAATCATTTAAAAATAAATAACAGAAGCGTCAAACGACATTTTCTACGAAACACGTACCTTTTATCATGTTTCGGAATGCGTTTTCCGTACTTAAAATGCTATGTGATCAGAGGTCTCGAGATCAATCAACAAGGAAGAGATGATGATGATGATAATAATAATGATAATAATGATGGTTATTGCTGTTGTTGATATTATTATTATTATTATTATTATTATTATTATTATTATTATTATTATTTATACAGGTGTTTATTCTGAAGAGTGGGAAGTGAAAGTTATAAAGAATTTATATCAAAGATCAGTTTTATAATAATAATAATAATAATAATAATAATAATAATAAGAAGAAGAAGAAGAAGAAGAAGAAGAATAACATTAGTATGTTTTTGGGAGAAAATTAGCTAGAACCTTGATAAATAAGAGAATATCAGTATTTTGGAAGATAACGACTTACTATATGATGCACATGCGGGTTACAGAAATGGTGAGTCTACCTCTGAGTCATGCTATCATATACTTGGGTTGTTTGTCTAATTCCAAATAAAAAAGAACCACGCTGTGTACATTTATAGATTTTAATAAGGCATTACATAATGTCTGGTGAGCTGGACCATGGTCTATAGGATAAAGTACACTTTGATGAGAATACATCATCGATAGAGCTATTTTTGTGTTAAAGCTCTCACAAACAGACATGCTTCTTCTGTTGATATATGGGCTACGTCAGCACGGGATTACCTAATAATCTAATCAATATAATAAATGCCATATATGATTTGTTTGTCATGACAATGTTAAAATGACTCAATTTCTGGTGTGATGAAAAATTTCGATTTCGTGCGGCTCTATAAATAGACGAAACATGTCAGGTTCTGCGAGAATAAGGGCAAAGAGTTCATAGATGTGGTCTTTATATTATATCGGTAAATCTAAATGTCTTTTTCTCTCAGTAGAAACACAGCCTTTGGGTATTGTTAACAACATTAATAATAATGAATTATCCCCCTTGAAAAGTCCTATTCAGATGACACTAACACTGAGTTAGCGCGAGAATCGTTTATCTCTATACCGCTCTATTTGACAGTTTCCGTTTTTGATTTATGTAAATTTTAATAGTCAATACGCTGTATTCAGCTACCAGAGGCGACCAAAATAATTATCTTCCCATGTTAAAATTATTTTGTCCTCAGATTTACTTTCAACCATGTGTGCATTTCTGGTATAGTTTTTACTCCTACTTTACTCGGTTAATAAGCGAAACAAATGCATAAGACACGTTTTAAGTAGGAAACAGATTTAGTAGCACTGAAAAGCGACTGCAATATGGTATTTATGCGGAAAAGCGTCCAGTTGACTATGAGTAGCTGAAGTGTGTATGTAGGTATACGTCTATTACAGTTTTAAATTTATTAATATAAATGTTCCAAAAAACACCCACAACTCTTTCAGTAAGCACAAACTATACCCAGCCAGTTACCACACGCATGCGCAGAATATTGCACAGTTTAGTCTTTCTTAATGATCTACACTAATAATAATAAAGTAATGAATTGTCTATGAACGCTTCATAGCTGTCGGACTAGTGGATAGTACGTATATATGAATAGCTGCAAACACTTGAAAATTGTGGGACTAATATATGGACTATAGACATGAATATGGGGCTAATATATGGACTATAGACATGATTAATATCAAACACATGACATCTGTGGGACTGATATATGGACTATAGACATGAATATGGGGCTAATATATGGACTATAGACATGATTAATAGCAAACACATGACATCTGTGGGACTAATATATGGACTATATACATGAATATGGGACTAATATATGGACTATAGACATGAATATGGGGCTAATATATGGACTATAGACATGATTAATAGCAAACACATGACATCTGTGGGACTAATATATGGACTATAGACATGAATAATAACAAACACTTGACAACTGTCGGACTAATGTATTGACAATAAACATGAACTAAAAAAACCACGACAATTATCGGACTAATGAATAAACTGTAGACACGAATAATAACAAAACAATAACTTGACAAAAATGTTCAGGCGGTGAGAATAATAACGGCTGCAACCAAAAGTGCATCTCCTTCACAATTGTACCATGAAACTAGCCATGAAAGCCTAAACTCTTGCCATTACAAGCATAAACTGCATCATTCATTTAAAATTCACCACGACTAGCTCCCGCATATTTTCCAGACTTGATTCGACCGTCATTTACAGAACAGGAGACCTACTCAATTCGATCTTCAAACAATCTTCGACCCCCAGTGTGAAGAACGACCTTGGTGTACAATTATGTTTTTTTTTTTTTTTTTTCTGTTAGAATATGGAAAATGTTAACCGTTGAAGCGAGAAAGAACCCTTCAATACATAATTTTAAAGCCTACTTGAATTGCGATAAAGAAACCACTCTATGTTACTACTAATCTGTTGATAAAATGTCTCAGATCATGCATGCTGGGCTAAGAATAAATTATAGTAGCTTAAATTACGATTTATATACGAATCATGTATCTACTAATGAGGGTATTGCTCCTGCGATGAAATTGAGAATGGAAAACTCTTTCTCATAGACTGTTTCAAATATTCAAATCTTAGAGATCAAATCCTATACACACTCCCTTTTGTTCTTACGATTGTAACATTTTTATTTGGCAAGCCTGTGTTAACCGTAGAAAACAAGACACAAATATTTTTAACTGTGCAAACTTATATTAGGATGACTAAGAGATTTAATTTAACTGACTGAACTCACAACCATTTGAATCGCAGTTAATTAGTTCTTATTTATTGTTATGCTTTTAATGTAAGTGTATGCATATTTTCTGTAAAACCATTAGTACCGGCATCGAGATCTTTGATGTTATATTGTCTTTCTTGTTACTGCTGGGGAGACACTGCTGATAAGCTTATGCTTTCCGCTGAATCCCCCAAATCATATGTTTGTAATTGCATTTGACAAAGTTTCTCAATTAAATATGTTTTAAACTAAAAATAACAAACACTTGACAACTGTCGGACTAACATATGGACTGCAGACTGTCATGCAGGAGCGATGTAATTCGAAAAATGAGACAGCAAAACGAGTCAAAATGTACTGGAGTCCTCACACAACAAAAAGAGTAAAAATGTACTGGAGTCCTCACATAACAAAATGAGTCAAAATATACTGGATAAGACAGCACAACGAGACAAAATGCACTGGAGTCCTCACGCAACGAAATGGGTCAAAATGTACTGGAGTCCTCACACAACAAAATGAGTTAAAATATACTGGAATAGGCAGACAAAATGAGACAAAATGTACTGAGCTCTCACAAGTGGAAACTACGCAACAATCTTGTGACCATTTCCTCATTTAGTTGCGTTATTGTGTTGACGTTTAGTTAAAAAGATTTGCACGCAGCCAATGCAACAAAACATAGTACGCTATTATTTATTTGATTCAATTGATTGGTCGTCGCTAGTCTCAGTAATCTACTTACTGTTAATTTAATAACCATTCGTTATTAATTAGTATTCATGTTTAAAACTATCCATGAGTATTTAATCACACCTATCTACAGACAAAGCAATTTACTCCTATTATTTCATATAACGTACAATGGCCGTGTCGATATTTGATAACATTTCTGATGCATAATGCATTTGTTTCTGATAAAAGTTGTATTCACCTTCATTCACGAAGGTGAAAAAGAAAAGAATGTATTTGTTATTGTTGTCGTTATTTTGTTGTTGATGCTGTTGATAGTGGATCCCAGTTTTTAAAGAACGATAATGTTTACTGAATGAAACCACTTGGCCATAGCAAGTAAATTATCTTTTGTATTTACTTCATTTTGTCTAAAAAGTAATTGTAATACATCAATACCAGTTTCTATCAGCCTGAAACTTAAAAATTATGTATGTATCGATGAATTTACATGAATACTCGAGGGTATCACGGATCCGTATTAATATAGTAGCGATATATATATATATATATATATATATATATATATATATATATATATATATATATATATATATATATATATATATAACTTACCCAGAAAGTGATGAATAATGCTAAGAGGCATGACAACGAGACACACCAATAAGTCCGTGATGGCCAGAGAGAAGAGAAAGAAGTTTGTCACTGTCTGCAGCCTCTTTTCCATTGAAACAGCCATACAGACTAGAATATTTCCTGTAGCTCCAAAGAGAACAAGGGGAACCAAAAATAAAACTTCCCATTGAAATGATTCACTTTTCATGGTGTTGTCAAGCGTTGTATTTCCAGATAAAGTTCCAATCGTCGTATTCAAATGCAATGTGCATTCGCTTGTGTTGCAGCTCGAGCCATCGGCTTCCTTTAAGGTTAGATTTGATCCTATATATACGGTTCCTTGTGTGAAATTAAAAATCGCATTTGTAACGTAAAGTGTAATGGTTCCTGACCCAGCTGGTCCATCTGTGCTGGTTAAAGACTGATAATTCATCTGGCAGTCTTCAAAAGCTCCGCCCTTATCGTTTACATAGATCAGATTATGAAACGCGCTCTTTGGACTCTCCCAGTTATTACTCGTACGAATTGTTCTCTGTTAATTTATCCTGTGAGAAAGTTTCAAGGATTATAGCAACGCAAATCACTTTTGTATCGTAACTTCAGCTGACCGCTATAAGGAACCACCTGCCTTTTGCCTCCAATCAGACTTGTAGTGCTCATTGTTACCATTGATTTTATCCAATTCGTTTTTCCACCTGCCCGCTCCGCTACGTATTACAGTACTGCTCAAAGCGGGAAGCACAAAAGTCTGCTCTAATCCAGTGCAGTGGAACGTCACCGTGTTCACGATAATCATTGAATAAGGCATTTATATACGTTTAACACCATCGTGAGCTTAGTCTGACTGTAGATAACGAAAGACTATTGAACATAATCATTAGGCATCGCCTAATTGACACCACATCAGTTCCAAAAGTTAATTTTAGATCCTTTTTTAACTCAACAACAACGTTTGTAGTAAAACACATACGGCATTACACATATCAAAGTCAACTCGTACTTAAGGCTCCTTTCAACACCCTTTCATAGTAGGAATTTTAAGCATTCTTAACTAATAGACTACCTGTCTCAAAATCCTAAGAAACAAAAATGAAATTAGAGCAAAATGTAGACCATGCAAATTAAATTTTTATTATTATAAATTAAATGTATTTATTGTTGTGTCTTTCAATTACTGAACCAAAGGATTAATCCAAACGACGTTTCTTTTCCAGAAGACTCTCAAAACTGCAGTAAGCAGCTACCGAATCATACGAAATAAATGATATTAGCTAATATGTATGTCAAATTGTATATCTATTATTACAAACATTCGTTCCAGTCCTTTTGTTACGTCAACATTTTTCTGATATATATATATATATATATATATATATATATATATATATATATATATATATATATATATATATATATGAATGTCGTCAATGTCGTTCTTTAAAAATTTATCTGAAATTAACCCGGTTTTTGTTAAAGAAGGGATTCATCAGAAAATAGTTTAATAAAAATGTCTAACTTCTTTTCTCATGTGCAAAAGCCAGACAGATATTAGTGACGCATATATCAACAGCTGTGGGGAAAGTCAATAATCTATTTTAGTACATAATGTACTTGTATTTTCAAGAACAAACATGAGTGGGAGAGAGACATAGATGTCTCAGATTCTCGCAAATACACGGTTTCGTGTTGTGTGGTAGAGAATTTATACTTTCCGTGATATCAGATTTAGTGTACAAACATCCGGCAGGGTTCTATTAATTGATTAACATGCGAATTTTGGACAACTTGTCAAGCAATCTACGACAGTGTGAAAATGGACATTCAAATGCAAGATGAATCCTTTTCACCAAAATTTGGCTGAGATAACATTCACAAAAAATTTCATAAAGTACTCTCTAGGCAGACTAGACCAAAGCACTTTATCTCATATGTACAGTTCTACGTAACAGTCATCGGCAAGATATACGAGTTGTTTCCTCTGGACGTGATACATGACCTACATGGTTTTCTGTTTCGCTTCATACTGACACGTCAGTTTACCTTTAGAGTCTCGAGGTGAACAGTTATAAGGAGTTTCATTTCTCTAAGAATCATTTAGTCATACAGTCTCGAGACCCAATGAAATATATCTTCGGAGACTATGAAATATGTCTAGGGAGTCTACTATGAATTTCAGACGCAAAGTGCTCTCTATCCCAGCTTCAATAAAATCTGTAATTCCTGTAGGTATGCACTGATATATATGCATTTAAGGTAAAAATGGATTAAGCAAAATATAACACATGAATAGTACTGAGTTAAATATTCATATGAAACTGACAATATTCGCATGAGAGAGGATGATTTTGTGCCATAAGCGTACACCCCAATATAATGTAAACGTATAAACCCCAAAACTGCATGGTTAGGATATTCGATATGTGTAACCCTAAAAAGAGTACTTTACACACTTGATCCTTATAAATCCAAAACTGATGTTTAAAACATTCGGTGCGTATGAACTAAAAACTGTAGACTATTCTGGTACGACCAAGTTTTATGTGACTACATAAAAAGAACACGAGAAGCCTCGCATTGTGGTTCATTTTGGCTCATCATATATTTTGATCATTTAATTAAACCTATGAAACCCGTAATTGCAAATAATCACCCGCTACAAACCTAAAATATTCACTGATAACAGCTTGTCACTCTCATCTGCCACGAATGCTTGAATTTCAAACTGTGAAACAAACATGCACGATGCATGCTGATAATAGCAGGAAATTCTTTGAAATGCCAATCATTTCAGAGCATGCAGTTAGTGATGCAATCAATTTCGTTTCTCGAGTCTGTTATTGATATGTGGGTAATTACATTTCACAA
The DNA here is from genome assembly GCA_016617855.1 of Megalonaias nervosa. Taxonomy (NCBI): domain Eukaryota; kingdom Metazoa; phylum Mollusca; class Bivalvia; order Unionida; family Unionidae; genus Megalonaias; species Megalonaias nervosa. The sequence continues at coordinate 6,254 of JAECUM010050736.1, read as the reverse complement.
ACATAAATAGTGCATTCAGTTTTTTTTAAAACTATTTTTAATGACAAACAGTAAATTGTACAGTCAATATTGATTCATCATGAATGTGATAACAACTACTGAAATACTTGAACTAGTTGGATGGGTAGGTGTGACACCAGTGTGGTACCTTTAGTTTGGAAGAAGCTGGCTGTGGCCCACGGCTGACAGAGAAGTCGGACTACAGGGCCACATTTCCATTTGAAAATGAGACAAACATTTAATTTATTCTAATAAAAAATGACAGTACAATGGAGATATGTCTAGATCATTAAGATCAGAGGAAAAAGCAAAGAACTTTCATTGTATATACGCTTAACCAGCTAAAACTATTTTAATGCATATTTTGACAGTGCATAGTTCGTGGGGGTGGTTGGGTGCGCCCCTTACTATTAATGAAGCATCTTTGTGGGTGCGCTCCTTACGGTTGACGAAAACATCTGTTGGTGGGTGCGCCGAAACATCATCCCTGCTCATAAATAATCTTGCATTATATGTTTTCAGCTATATTATTGAAATTAAAACATATCATGAGATAATCACTAACTTGTTCTTGCGAAAATATTGTAATATTAATTATTTCGAACTAAATCAATTTCATCGCGGCATTTCACACTAATTTTTCAGAAGTCTCTTCATTCAACAAACGTTTCAGTAGATACATGAAATATGTAGAGGAATATTTATTGATTTAATCTATCATCAGCGCCTTTTTTCTGGCATAGTCGAAAACTAATGCGGAGTGTACATTGTTGTTTGTTTGTTTTTGCGGGGTTGCGGTGTGGGTGAGGCTGGCACAAATGCAAGCAAGCTGGATGGCACAATTATCAATTCTCAATGTACTTTGTTTTCGACATGGATTCTTCCCGTTTTTGACATGGATGTTATCCGTTTTCGACATGGATTCTACCCGTTGTTCAAGACGACTGTTATTCTGCAAGTTTTAATTAATCTATTTCAATAGGTCTCTGTATCTTTATAGAAGACCTCTCAATATACCGTATTGATTATGTTCTGTTATATACAAATAATTCAAAGTTCGGTCGATTAGGCATATTTAAAAATTGCATAAATAAATTTCATAGTGCAGTTCTTAATATCTCAGCTCAGTCCATTCTCAATGTCATTACTTGGTAGGTATCTTTACCATTATTCAGGATGTCAACTAATATTCCTTTTCCATCTTGCAATTCAGGTCTATTTTCACAAGGTTCCTTTTAATCACTGCAACTCAAATAACTTTTGAATGTCTACGTTGCAACTTCTGCACATTTCATGATCGCCTACCTTATCACAATATTTCAAATTAAGTGACACTCTTCAATGCGGAGTGTCAATGGAAATGATCATAATTCTATTGCAATTTGATGCCAGAATCTCGATTGTTTTGATATTCTTTAGTTTGAAGATATGCTTTGGGTGGGGGTGAAGTAAATAAAAAATAATTTGAAAACAGTTTTTCAAGTTAGCTTGGCAAATTGTCGGCATAGGATAATATTTGTCGGATTCATGTTACAGTCACATTTCCGGCGGCGGCGTTGTTAACAGTTGTTTAATGTACCGGATAAAGAATTTTATTGGCATATAAACCTCGTTATAGATTTTCATTATGCCTTTCAGTAATCAGCATAAAACTAAAACAATTTATTCTACGGCATGCTCGCTCCTCATATGACCGTTATATAAAATTTGCCCAAAGGTCGTTGGTATTTTTGTCGTTTTTTTTTCTTCTCCTTTTTAATTTAATTTTATTTCCCAAAGAACTTGTTGGTTTTCTTGACGCTCGAAATGAATCATTATAACCTAGGACAATTCCTTATGTGACATAGATGTTGCCCCATTCACCCTCAGGTCACGGTCATAGAAAAATTTCATTGAGGTCTTGTTTTAATTTTGTTTTCAATTGTTATATTCCCAAACCTTTTGATGGATTGTATGCATTTCTTATGTTTCCATACCCTTTGATAGATTTCCTTATGATGTATGATGGATTTTATTCATACTTTGCAGGCATCAATTTTGAAGCTTGCATAATTCCTTTCTGCTGAATGCTCACTCATCCATTTGCCTTCGGAGTCAAAGTTTTACGTTTTACAGCAATCTAATGATCGTGGGTTAGACATGCTGGCCCTGGCCTTATTCTTTGGTTTGGTTTCATTTTCTACGGCACGGCAATACAGGTAGATTATCAATATCCGAATGTGCCTTGGCCTAGGACACATTACAGTATTACAACCAAGCCTATCTGAAGGCAATATACAAATCCACACCCTTTCTGTCACAAGTCTGTCACGCTCAATATTGCGCCACCCCAGCTCCTTCCGTGGTCTTCGCCCTTGTTGTGAACTATTACAGAATTCTTAAACTTTGGGATGTTTTCCCTGATTTTCTAACGGTTGTTATGTTCTTAGTTTAATATCTCAAATCTTTGGGCTTCTTTAATTCGCACCGTGTTTGTCTGCTATTTTAATAAAGGGTACTCTTAACAAATTTGAAAGCCAAAATAAATATTATAAGAAAACAAACTCTTAGTTTAATATAAGTCTTGAATGAATATACTGAGAGAATTTAAATATAAATCAAAAGTTTATTAAAATCTACTGAGCAGTTTTAGAAATATGACGCTTGATTTCAAACATTCGCGTCGATAGAGTGGGGGTACGAAAGTCGTCATGATAAATATAGGTTTTACGTCATTCAGTCGCATACAGCTTATCGCTAGTATAATAATGTTTATTTTGTTTCTGCTAACAAAATAATACATACGATCAAGTTAAACTGTCTAGTAAATAATGATAAGGAATTCAGATTACAGTGAAAAGAGGTTCCACTTCTCAGGCTCTCAGATTTGCATAATTTATTTAGAGAACTTACCGCATTTCACTGTACCAAAATACTGTAAATAACTAATTGTGTAAACTCGAAATTTGACCATTATACTTTGTGATACAGCCAGTCCGCATGTTCCTTTATGTTGTCAAATAATATCCGAATAAGATCCAAAATTTCAAACAAATTTGCAAAAGCTTCAGGCCTCATACAACCGACTGTCGTTTCATAACTGGACGGTATTAAACAACGTTACAGATACTTAAAATTAATGTTTTCAAAGGTTAAGCGCTTATAGACGTAATGGCATATTGTTCATCCGGAATGTCTTTGATTGCGGAAAATAAATCTAGAAGTTATCCCCCATAATAGGGCTAAAATGCAAAGTCTTAGCAAGTGCCGAATTTTCTAAATAGTTTTGTAAATCGATTAATCACACTCAGTGCACTGTCCTTTGATTTTCAAGCCTGAGATGACATGAATGACTCTTGCAAAATAATCGAGTCAGCATTTTTAGGTGAGGTAGTTGAACCAATGGTTGTTTCGCTCAGTTGTGATGAGCAATTAGATCTCTGGCGTATTACAACAATAATAAAGACGAGCCTTTTTCATGTATTATTATTCAGGTTTATATGCCCACCATTGTCATTAGACCATGAATTTTGTTCATATAATCTCGAAAGACTACATTAGAAACTATTCATTGTAATTAATCATAATTTATAGGTTGTAGTTGTTCTGGGTTTAACGCCATTTCTCAGCACAAGAGAATCTATACATGGTGGCCAATATAACTGGTCGAGGAAGAATCCAGGAAAAGCCACGTAAGAACTATTAACTCACGGGAAGCTACTGGCAAGCTCTCTCACATTTTCACATTGGCGAACCCAAGACTTGAACCAATGTAGACATAGGTGAAATGATAGCGGTCGGTAAAGTTGAGCGCTTTAGATCACTTAGCCACCTGGTGGTTGTATGGGATCTAATTTACATTAGTGTCTTGGTTACATAATTGTAATTACATATAAGTAAAATACTTAATCGGCAGCCACTAGACTAAAAATGTTTCTGTTTTAGTCTCCAATACTTCACAAAAATGAAAAATTCAAAACGCTCGTCTGCATGTTGGCATTTATACGTGTAGCGGTAAAGAATTTTCACGTGTAACATTAGTGGCCACTGTGGTTTGACTGCATGATAATTACGTGAAGACATCTGTGCATATTCTCTCCTGTACATTATAGGGGTTACTTTGAAAATAGCTTTGAACTGTTTTGGACTTTTAATGAAGTTAATTGTTGTTCAAGTCTCCCTGTATAAACAATATTTACATATTAGTAATAGCGTTAGAGTAATCCAAGTAGAACAAGCCTATACCATTCGTTACAATGTGTAGTTTATGTTGAGCTCATTTGAAGTCATATATGTCACGAAGTAGTGCAAGAACATACTTGATGTGGCTTAATAACGACTACAGGAAGTGGATTTCGGGGGCACGTGCAGTGTTACCTAGTGTAATTTTATTTTTATCCTGACTAAATAAAGCATCTAGCAAAAGTTACATCTCGTTGTAGATCGTCCACAGCAACATACTCAAACTTTATGAAAGGCACGGGTAATTTATCATTGGTTCTTGATTTGGATTTGGATGTTTGTTTGTGTTTCTTAACGTAGATTTAACACATTTCAGTCATATAGCTCCGATGTCTGCAGTGTGGGAGTTAATAGTGATATCAAGTACTGCATGATGCCCCACCCAGTCATATTATCCTGACAACAGGCCGACCAGTCCTAACACTAACTTCTTCATGCTGAGCGCCAAGCGAGGCAGCTGTTAGTACCATTTTTATAAGTCTTTGTTATGACTTGGCTGGGGTTCGAACCCACGACCTCTCGCATCCGAGGTGGACGCTCTAACCACATAGGTTACCGAGTTGTCCTTGGGTCTTGAAGTTTTTGTATTTATTTATAAGATTATATTCTATATGCTCTCACAGCGATCAGAAGGTCTTGCCCGGCTGTGAATTCTTTACAGATAGTTTGCTATAGCTAATGGGGTAATCACGAGCTGACTTTATAATGCTACTAATTTATAATTCAAAATGTTTTCATCCGTCCAAAGTGGAACGTGAATTTACTATTTCAGCGTTTATCATAGATACTTAAACTTTCGATAAACTATATCGTATTGGAGATATGAGGCAGACTCATTTTACCTTTTTACATATTTTTGTTGAAGGAGATTTAAATACAGAGCGTATTTATTTTTTTGCGTTATATATATATATATAGTATGTACGCTGTATCAATGATATACCACGAGATGTATAAATTTTTCATTAAAAGGAAACGAAGCTTGCTGAGTTTCCTTGTAATGAAAAATTTATACAACGAGTGGTATATCATTGATACAGCGTACATATTGTACATATATTTTATTTATATCACATACAAATACATATATTTGCCCTTTGAACGGAGTTCAGATTTACTACAGGCAGCTGTGTAGTGACCTAGTGAATGAACTCCTCACATCCCCGAGTGGGTCCGCTACAAAATGTAGTTCTATGCCTTTAGTGACTATTTGCAATCACCTCTGCATATTGATAAGTTTATTGTTTTCTTTTCTTGGTTTCTATTTTTCTCCACATTGATTAAATCAATATAACACACACTTATGATTTAAACATTAAAGATGGTTTTAATGACAAAAGTAGAGCAACTTAGCAACACTTGGATAGCTACGCCTTTCACATACCGGCGCATGGAAATTAATGTGGAATAGAAACTAAGCCAACTGACGAACCAACAAGAGGTAATTAAAATATTTTAATATATTTACAGTTGGTCTAAGCCATTATTCTGCTTTAGCAACAGTACAATCGACCATAATCTCTCTCTCTCTCTCTCTCTCTCTCTCTCTCTCTCTCTCTCTCTCTCTCTCTCTCTCTGGTCGGTTTGACTTTAAAACTCTGTCTCTGACTCTGTCTCCCTGTCTCTGTCTCTCTGTCTGTCTGTCTGTCTCTCTCATCCTTTGATCGGTTTGACTTAACTTCTACAATCTATCATAAGTCCAGAGATATTGTGCGATGACACAAAATAAAATCCTCTACGTTCGTCAATTCATAGATTTTAGCCCGTATCTTGCTACTATGGTCAAGAGAGAGAGAGAGAGAGAGAGAGAGAGAGAGAGAGAGAGAGAGAGAGGCCTTTGGACATTTTCATATTTAAATAATAATAATCGATATTTTAGAACATTATGGTATGTTTAAGAAAAAATAAAAAAAACATAACATTAAATATATCACAGTATGTGTACCACGTAACCGAAGAATTTACTGGTTTGCAACATTGTATCATTGATAAACACTGTAGATAAATCCCAAGGAAAGTGCACACGTATCGTT
>JAECUM010050735.1:0-27379 GCA_016617855.1 Megalonaias nervosa | reverse complement strand
TAATTAAGCCCTCTAAAGCTAGATTTGATCTTGACAAACTGCCGGAATCTAAATTTAATTTTTCGATGCAAGATCTGGCTTTATTAAATAAAGATATAACTGATGGTATCTGTGAAGCCAAGAAGGAATTTCGCGACGATGGCGCGGAGCATGTGTAGTCAACATTCAGAATTATTGATATTATCTATACCAGAATAAATGACGAGCGAGGAAGGAAGATTATTAACTATCTCGAGAACCAAAGATATTTTATACTAATAAAATGTATTGTGCAGACAGACGACGGCACTTGGATTATTCGTGACAAACGGGACCATGTCCGCCTGACACAGTCAGGACATACTGGAAATAATATTGACAAACCATATTATGAACGAACGTATCCTGTGACTGCAGTTGTTTATGCGTTATATCCGCTAAATTATATACCTAGTGTTGATGTTCTAAAACCGATGAAACTGTCCGTGACAGAGTCAAGAATAAATTGTGTAGCCGAGCAAATTACAGAACGCTTCACAAACGCGATGCGTGGAAAAGGTTTAACTGATCTAAGACGGAAAAAAATAAATGCGTGGGCAGAAACAGCTAAATATATCGGAGCATCTACCAGAGACGTTGCTGAGTTAGGATAAAGATTGAAGTTCCCAATAACAGTGAAAACAATAACCGGAGAGATTTTGTACGAATCTAAATAAAAATCAAGAGGAACACCGATAACGATCATTGATCCTAACGCACATGCAAGGACATCGGCCGTAACAATATTTCCACGAGATCGAACTGTTAAATTTTAGAATGATTATATCTTTGATTTTATCAGAAATATTAGTAAGAGTGACTCTGTATCCGTGTGGTTATTTCAGAGTTCAGAATCTGTGTATGATTAGTTTGTCCGTCCTAATGGAGAAATTTATCGTGCAGAATCACTCCACGAAGAAACGAAAAATATTGCATTAAAATATACTCCTGACAATATCATAACAGAGTCAGAGGTTGAACAATTAATGAATAATTGTTTTACCGTTCCATCAGTTGTTGCTCATGCTGCTCGAAAGAAGAATTCATGGTCACCGACAAGATATAAATTTCTTGTTGATATTGAACATAGCTGCATCGAATACGGACACGGCGGAATGTGGAATACTGAATACGATTATAATGACGTTATATCAGTTGATATGATAGCATGTTATTCTGGAAGTTTTCTTGGATACGGAAAGTGTTCTGAATACTTTTAAAGATTTGGACATCCAACAAACGAAATGACAAGAGATGCGATAAATGGACCCTTACCAAATTTTGACTTGACTGGATTTGCCTCTGTAGTCATTCGAGTTTACGGAAAAACTGCATCCGCTTTTTATGTTTGGTTTGGAAGACATTTTTCAGAAAAACACTGGGCTCCAATAGTACTATTACGATACATGCTTGATGTAGCGATATTGATATCGTTGGTTGTAAGTGAAGCGATAAGAACATATCGTCCGCAAAAACAAGTTTGGTTACCACAACCAAAAAACTATTTCCCAGAATCAAATGAAAATCCTGACGCGATTGATTACGAAAATAAAATTGCAATAGATCTCGGGAGAAAAATAATCGATAAATTTACTCAGGGTGGTTCATGTGATCATAAACGACATTGTACAAGATTAATTATGGACGATGTTGAACTCGATTTTATAATTGCTGATACAACAGAGAAAGACACATTTATAAGTCGAAGTAATGCTTATTTGTCGGACGGAACTAAATTAGGTACAATTGTGAGCTTTATTGATGGTGAGTCACCGCAATTTACTCATATAAGTTCTTCGATTCTCGCGTACGTTTCGATAAATTTATTATCAATGATAAACGGATTTCCTCTGATCGCGGTTGGAGTCGCCACGGATTCATTTTATATAAATAAAAAAAATATACGGATTTGTTAAAACCATTACTTGGCGTTAATGGGGTTAATGGAGAATAAAGCGAGAAAATATACTTAGTTATTCTGAATCCGTCGACGTTGAAATCAAGGAAATATATTACAAGAATAATAATCAAATATCAAAATCATCGGCACCATCTGTGTATGATCATGTAGCCAAACATAAAACCGTTTATCTCAATGGGTGTGGTGGTTCTAGTAAAACAATGCGTGCGATTGAATTATTTCTGAATAACTGTTCAGATATGATTGTTTTGACACCTACACACAGACTCGCCAGAGAAATGAATGAACAAGATGTAAAATCTCAAACGTATCACAGTTTTTTCAGATGGTGCGGAGACGCATGGACACCTGAACGAATGGGCGAAAATTACGTTCCTGGAATTATTATCTGGGATGAAATTTGTACGGCATCGCTGGAAGTATTAACACTAGCTCTTGATTGGTTATTGACGAAAAAAACTGCTGTGATAATGTGTGGTGATCATGGTCAACCGCCACCTTTTGTTGGACAGTCTCCGCACGAATGGTTTAAAACGTTTGTAGATTATTACGAAGAAATAACTGATAACCATAGAGCTATTGATGAATCATTGAAAGAGTTTCAAAAGCTAATCAGACTGCAGCCAGATAAAATACAGTTAGAAATAATGCGTGAAATAATTCCAGAAACTCTTATGAATTATTTTTGGAATTTGTGAAGACCAGTTGATTTGATAGTTGCAAGTAGAAAGATAGTTCGTGATACACTGCAGGAGAAACTATTTCTGTTACATAAAGAAAAGTTTCCAAATCTACCTGTCCATTGTGTTATCGCCCAGCTGATACGCGACGACAGAATATTGAAGTTGAAATTCCAGGAATTAATGAGAAACAAAATCTTGTACTAAATGATATTAGTTTAGTTCCTGTTGATGTTGTTGAGAGCGCGTTAACGATGGAAAAAATCCATGGACACTACGGTACGCTATAACGATTCATTCATCACAAGGATTAACCATTTCTCATACAAATATTTGGATTACTGATGATCGGATCGAATGGTCAAATTTAGTTTATCTCGCAGTGTCTCGAGTCAGAAGAATATCTCAGTTGCGAAGGGTTGTTATAGACAATGATGATGTAGTCACTGATGATGTCAAGGACGAAGTTCTCGAGAAAAAATTATCTGGTTATAAAAAATATGACAAAAGAAATAATCGCTATTTTGATATTGATGCTGAATTTATTATGACACTGAAACAACAACAGTCTAATCATTGTGCAAGTTGTAACTGCAATAAGTTGTGGCAGTATTCGAATAATACTCCAAAACAGTTTGCCGTAGATAGAATTAATAGTAGTCTTGGTCACACGCGCGAAAATGTGATGCTGACTTGTCTTGAATGCAATCGACGTCGGGGTGCCATTTTAAAAAAGTGAACGCGGTGGTTATTGTGTGTCTTCAGGAATTACTTGTAATTGTTCACGTACAAATCCACGTTGAGGAGCAGTTGAATCCAGTCTGTATATTGCAGGTCTACCCATCGATCTAACCACGCTGAAAATTTTGGTCACACTCCAGATAGGATTAGTAGCTCTTATTTTTTACACCCTTCAAGTTCACCAGGTTCATATAAATATCTTACAGTCACATTAACTAATACTGGTTGTTTTGAAAAGTCATGTTGTTGTATTGGTATGTGTTTTTTTTGTAATTACATTAATGGGTTTCATATCAATTGCACGAGTAATTTCATTATTGAACGCAGCTATCACAATTGGCAATCTTGCAACCCATTCACGAGATCTCTTGTCTGCCTGAACTATTTCCTTCGTATACTGGTATCCAAATAATCTCTCAGCAAGTGTTCGATTAAATCGTTCAACGATTGCCTGATCGCGATGAATTGCATTGTGTCCTCGTCTGATTTTGAAATTATATTTTTTCATCAGCGATGATACTGCACCAAGAAATTCCTTGCCAGGATCAACCTATAATAATTGTGGCCATCGTAGACCGCCACGTTGGTAAATTCGTTCAAACGCAGATGCAACTTCAGTTGCTGTTTTTGCTGATAGTGGTTCTGCTTCTTTATATATACTTGCAACGTCAACGACAGTTAACGCGTATTTGTATGTGCGTGATTGACGTCTACCAATTTTAATGGTATTGTGCGGTAGAAACAAAATATTTGCTTGATGAACTTCATTGGAAACGCTGACATCAAAATACACGTACTGAATTTTTTAGGTGGTGGTTGATAGATTTGCCTTATTGCCTGTCGTGATAACCAATTTGCAGCAACCGAACGCGAAACATTTGCTGCATCAGCAAGTTTACCAATCGCTGCTCAACCTCTCCAATATCCTCTTGGGCTATAATAAATCGATTCCATTATGATAATAATCGTTTGATTAATTACCAGCCCCTAACACCAGTTTACCTTTCATCGCAGATTGTACCAGAAAACTAGCGAGTTTTTCTTTGAGAGATTTATTCTTTACAGAATTTAACGCATGAATCAACTTCACATCTGCAATATGTCGTTGTTGTAAATCTTTACTTTTATACGCAACATCATGAATACGACACGCTTGATCAATCGCATTTATTGGATACTCTCCAGGTCTTGGTTGGTCTCGTTCGTCAAGTCGAATATCAAGTCGGGTTCCAGGACCACAATAATTATATCCAGGAAGATGTTTCTCTCTAGGGTATTTAGCCCATGGAATTCCTGGTAATTTTCCCAGTGAAGTAGCGATATCACCGCCTGTCTTCGTAGACTTGTCAGCGGAAATAAATTTGTATTTTTTTGTACCACATTTCACACACTTGCCTCTAAGTGCACGCTTTTTATTTTTTGTTATTATTGTTGTTAATCCAGTGGTGGGGGTTGGTGCTCTACATCGAACACAATATAAATTCATATTATTTATTATATGGATATAATTGACTTCTCAGCGACACGAAAGCAAGAACCAGTCAAATATCATCCAGCGCTACCAAATTCTATCAGGATGATAATAATTGGTCCATCTGGATCTGGTAAGACGTAATTGTTGCTTAATCTAATAATGTGATGGCTCAAGTGGGATAGGTTATATTTAGTAGCGCCATCTGTAGATGATCAGATATGCTATGAAGTACTTAAAGATTGTAATGAAAATGCAAAATTCCTTGACATAAGTCAAGGGGATGAAGACGGTAATGATATTATTGATTTTATTGCCGATATTAATGAAGCGCCATCTGTAGATGATCTTGATGGACTTATTAATAACCTCGCAGTATATGATGATGTGATACTGGACAAACAATCAAATCCAGCTCGGATATTTTCTCGAGGTTGACACAAAAATACTGATGTGATTTATGTTACCAGCATTATGCACAAATACCTAAAGTGATTAGAGATAACTGTAATATTTTAGTTGTGTTTAATGGAGTCGATACACATACTCTGCGAAACATTCATCAGACTTGGTGTTCAGGGGACATGGACATGATTAGGTTCAAAAACTTTTTTCAAAAGCACAAGCTACTCCACACGGATTTATCACAATAAATTTACATGATCCTAGGCCGAAGTATCGTATAGATCTTGATACAATCTTTGGAAAGAAAAACAGCAGCAGAGAGGGTGCGAACAAAAGTAGGTTGTCCGCGAGTAAACAAACACACAACGAAGCTCAACGATGGAGTAACCCATTTGGTGGGGTTTTATATCGTTGTTGACTATTGAGACCATAATTTTGTTTTAATAAGTAACAATCCAAGCAAGTGGCCTGTTCACCCTCTCTGCTACTACATGAATGCAAAATAAGATGTTGTTCATATCCTTTTCACCGTCGAAATATTTCCAATCCATTTCTTACATTTCTTACCAAAACACAAATTCAGTTATTCATTGGTATGTATTGTATGATTTACACATCATCTCCTTAAGTGCTATACTCATTAATTCCCCCCAAGTATGCCTGTCTAATTTTCTTTGTTCAACCACACAAACACCTGAATATGCAACCAGCGAATTGTTCTAGTACTAAGTTATCCGCTTTCGCCGTTTCCGTGCATTGCGCATGCTCTCCGCTTAAGTCTAAGCTGTTGCGCTCATGTCGTAACCTATTTGTGCTAGAGTACATAAGTATGACGGGCTCCTTATTGTGTCAGTAAATAAAAAGACAAAGCTTCTATTGCAACTGCAGATATAGTTAATGCGGCTAATTAATTACTTCATTCATTCGTTAATGCATTAATTCATCATTCATTATGTGATTTTAATATGAAGCGCATATACTATGGTACATTCATCTCATTAATCTATTACTGTGATTTTGTAGGAATTATTGCTTTGGTGTTTTTAGATTCTGCTCATATAAATGGGTAAAACAATTAATTTGCCTACTGTTATTTACCAGACTCAATCAATTGGTGCTACTGGACAATTCAGTAAGTAACTCGTATAAAACGCATTATGGGAAGGTATTGAACAATTTATGACAAGTGGGCTACAGTTTATGTGACTGTACTTTCGTGTTTTGCGAAGGTAACTGTTCCTGGATGAAACGATAAATATTGGAAAAGATGATAACGTCGGAAAAATTAACTGCTTAGTTCTTTGTCTATTTCATATAAGAAACCACATCAACAGATTTATCACATCCCTACACCATCAGCAGCAGGGAGGGTGAACCCTACAAATTGGTTTCGAGCAAGTTTGTCTAAAAATAAAGATTCACACGAAACAAAATTAAAAAAAGGAGGTCAATAACGTCAAACTGAAACCTCTAACTTATCCAGATTCTCTCCACAGTATCACTGCGGCGTTAGTTCGCGCTGTTACTTCGCCGTTGACTCCGTGTTTATAAAATTTTGTGAGTGATCGTTTATGTAATCATGCGCGTCATTTTTGTTAGACCACCCTCCCTGATTCTGTGGTTTTTATCCAAATATTGTATCAAGCCCGTTACGATATCGTGACCTCAGATCATGTAAATTTATTGTTATAAAACCAAAAGGAGTAGCTTGTGCTTTTGAAAAAAAGTGTTTGAACTTAATCATATCCATGTCCCCTGAACACCAAGTATAATAAATATTTTGCAGCGTATCAACTCCGTTAAACACAACTAAAATATTACAATTATCTCTGATTACTTTAGGTATTTGTGTATAACGCTGTGTAACATAAATCACGTCTGTATTTTTATGCCTACCTCGAGAAAATATCCTAGCTGGATTTGATTGTTTGTCCAGCATGACATCATCGTATACTACTAAATTGTTAATACTTCCATCAAGGTCATCTACGGATGGCGCTTCATCAATATCAGTGATAAAATCAATAACGTCACTGTCTTCATTTAACGATTTTGCATTTTTATTAAAATCAATATGGTAAATCTATCTGCGTCCACCTAAAAGAATTCAGTACGCGTATTTTGACGTCAGCGTTCCCAATGAAGTTCATCAGGCAGATATTTTGTTTTTACCGCACGATACTATTAAAACACGTGGACGTAAATCACGCACATACAAATACGCGTTAACTGACGTTGATGTTGCAAGTAGATATTAAGAAGCGGAGCCGCTATCAACAAAAACAACATCTGAAGTTGCATCTGCGTTTGAACGAATTTATCAACGAGGACCATTACGATGGCCACAGATGCTACAAGTTGATCCTGGCAAAGAATTTCTTGGTGCAGTATTATCGCTGATTAAGCAACATAATGTCAAAATCAGACGAGGACATACCGCAATTCATCGCGATCAGGCAATAGTTTAACGATTTAATCGAACACTCGCTGAGCGGTTATTTGGATACCAGTATGCGAAGGAAATAATTTATACAGATGCAAGATCTCGCAAATGGGTTGAAAGATTACCAAGTGTGATATCTGCGTTAAATAATGAAATTACTCGTGCAACTTCTATGAAACCTATTAATGCAATTACAAAAAAACATATGCCCCGTAGCGATGGTTACGGACAATGACGTGACTTTTCAAAACAACCAGTGTTAGGTAATGTGACTGTAAGATATTTATATGAACCTGGTGAAATTGAAGGGAGTAAAAAAAGAGCAACTGATCCTATCTGGAGTGTGACTACACATACAATTTCTAGCGTGGTTAGATCCACGGGTAGACCCGCAATATACAGACTAGATTCAACTGCTCCTCAACGTGGATTTGTACGTGAACAATTACAAGTAATTCCTGAGGACACACAATTACCACCGCGTTCACTTTTGTAAATTGGAACCCCTACGTCGATTGCATTTAAGACATGTCAGTGTGATATTATCACGTATATGACCAAGATCACTATTGATTCTGTCTACTGTGAACTATCTTGGATTTTTACTCGAATATTTCCATAGCATATTACAGTTACAACTTGCACAATGATTATTCTGTTGTTGTTTTAGCGTCATAATAAATCCAATATCGATATCAAAATCACGATTATTTTTTGGTCACATTGCTTATAGCCAAATAGTTTTTTTCTTATTACGCCAATAACACCTTCGGTGTCACTAACAGTTTGGTTATTATTTTCTGTGGAGTCTATGACAACTCTATGCAGTTGAGATATTCTCCTGACTCTAGATACTGCGAGATAAACTTAATTTGACCACTCGATTCTATCATCGAAAATCCAGATATTTGTATCAGTAATAGTTAGTCCTTGTGACGAATGAGTCGTTATGGCGTATCCTAATTTCCACGGTGAGTTATTCATACTCAACGCGCTCTCAACAACATTAACATCAACCAAAACAATATCATTCAATACAAGAGTTTGTTTTTCATTTGTTCCTGGAATTTCAACTTCAATATTTTGTCGTCGAGTATCCGCTGGGCGATAACAGAATGGTACAGGTAACGTTGAAAATCTTTCCTTGTGTAACAGAAATAATTTCTCTTGCAATTCATCACGAACTATTTTTATACTCGCAAGTATTAAATGATTTGGTGTCCACAAATTCCAAAAATCATTTACAGGAGTTTCCGGAATTATTTCACGCATTATCTCACATTGTATTTTATCTGGCTGTAGTCTGATTAATCTTTTAAATTCTTTCCGAGGTTCATCAATGGCTCTATGATCATCATTTATTTCTTCATAATAATCCACAAACGTTTTTATCCACTCATGTGGAGACCGACCGACGAAAGGTGGTGGTTGACCATGATCGCCACACATAATCACAGCAGTATTTTTCGTTAATAACCAATCAAGAAATATTTTTAATGTTTGTAACGATACTGTACAAATCTCATCCCAGATGATGATTTTCGGAATATATGTCTCACCCATTCGCTCAGGTGTCCACGTATCTCCTCACCATCTGAAGAAACTATGATATGTACATGATTTTACTCCTCGTTGTTTTATTTCTCTTGCTAGTCTGTGTGTAGGTGTCAACACAATCATATCTGAACTCTGCCGAAATAATTCAATCAAACGTGTTGTTTTACCAGATCCTCCAGGTCCATTGAGATAAATGGTTTTATGTCTGGCCACGGGATTAAATACAGATAGTGATGTTGATACTGGTGTTTGATTGTCATTACCGTAGTATGTCTCCGCGATATCAACATCTGCTGTTTCAGAATAGTCAAGTATACTTTCTTGTTTTATTCGCCATGATCCCCATTCGCCGCTACCAAGTAACGGTTTTACCAAATCCACGTACGCGTTATTTATATAAATGAATCCGTAGCAACTCTGACAGCGTAACAAGGAAATCTATTTATCATCGATAATAAATTTATAGAAACGTAAGCGAGCATAGAAGATCTTAAATGAGTAAATTGTGGTGACTCACCATCGATATAACTCACGATTGTACCTAGTTTCGTTCCGTCTGACAAATAAGCATTATTTCTACTTATAAATGTTCCTTTGTTCGTTGTATCGGTAATTATAAAATCCAACTCAGCATCATCCATGATTAATCTTGTACAATGTCGTTTATGATCATATGATCCTCCTTGAGTAAATTTACCGATTATTTTCCTACCGAGATCTTTTGCAACTTTATTTTCATAATCAATTTTATCCCAATCTTCGCCTGACTCTGTCAGGGGCGAATGTTTCTTTTGTTGTGGTAGCCAAACTTGTTTCTGCGAATGATATGATATAATAGCTTCGCTTACTCTCAACGACACTAAGATTCCCGCATCAAGCATGTATCGCAATAGCGCTATTGGAACCCAATATGTTTCTGAGAAATGTCTCCCAAACCATGCATAAACGATCGGATGAAGATTATTACGAAACGTAAATGATTTTACACAAGCAAATCCAGTTAAATCAAAATCAGGTAATGGTCCATTTATTGCAACTCTTGTCATTTCATGTGTGGGATGACCAAATCGATCAAAATATTCAGAACAGTCTCCGTATCGGGTATTCCATAATCCGCCATGCCCATATTCGACACAACTGTGCTGGACATCTTCAAGGAATTCTGATCGTGTTGGTTTCCATGAATTTTTATCTTGAGCAAAGTGAGCCGCAACTGATGAAACTGTAAAACAATTATTTAGTAATTGTTCAACTTCAGAATTATATTCACACCAAAGGCGTTGTGCAAGATTCTTCATTTCTTCATGAAGAGATTCTCTACGGTAAATATCTCCATTAGGTTTTACAAATTGATCGTAATATGCGGATTCTGAACTCTGAAGTAACCAAACAGATACAGGGTCGTTCTTACTGATATCACTGATAGCATCAAATATATAATCGTCATAAAATTTAACTGTCCTATCTCGTGGAAATATTGTTACAGCATCAGTCCGTGCATGTGCGTTATGATCAATGATTGTTATAGGAGTTTCATTTTTTGTATATTTCGGTTCGTACAAACTTTCTCCGGTTAGTATTTTTACTGTTATTGGAAATCTTAATTTCTTTTCTAGCTTAGCAACGTCACTGATAGATGCTCCGGTATCTTTAACCGTTTCTGCCCACTCATCTATTTTTTTTTTACATCTTAGATCAGTTAAACCGTTTCCGCGTATTGCTTTTGAGAAATGTTCCATAACTCGCTCAGCTACGCAGTTTAGTCTCCTTGACAATTTCATTGGTTTGAGATTATCAACGCTAGGTTTATCATTTAGCGGATATATTGCATATATAACTGCCGTGACAGGATATGCTCGTTCATAATATGGTTTATCAATACCGGTTAGCACACCTGGCTTGGATTGTTTATTTAATGTAACAGTATTATTTCCAGTATGAAGCCGTATCGGTTCGCGTTTGTAACGAATAATCCAAGCGTCATCATCTGTCTGCACAATAAATTTTACTAGAATAATATATCGCTGACTGTCGAGATAGTTAATAATATTTTTACCTCGTTCGTCATTCATTCTAGCGTCAACAACACCGCTGGTGTTGTTCATAATCCTGAATGTCGACAAAGTATGAGCCGCGCCATCGTTGCGAAATTCTTTTTTACCTTCACGGATACGATCGGTTATATCACCATTTATCAAAGCCAGATCTTGCATTGAAAAATTAAATTTAGATTTTGGTAGTTTGTCAAGATCGAATCTTGCGGTGGAAGGTTCAGTTGTGGATAATCTCTTAAATTCTTCCATATTATATTTAAGACAAATATATATGTTTAATTAAACTTTAATTATGTATATAATGATTCAAACAAACAACTGATGCCGATGGCTCATGATTGGATTTTCAACCCCTTGTAATAAATCATGCGTGAATGAATTTTGTGGCCAACATATGCAAAGTTATCGAAGAGGGAGTCTAGGACCAAAACCGTGTTTACGATGCGGTGTTGGAGTCAGAGGAGAAACACGGTTTTGTGTAGCGTGTGGCGGTAAAAGATACAGAGAACTGAAACGATATTATGATAAGAAGTCTTCAGGTGATTCTCCGTTAAAAACCGCTGAAGACTATCTGGCCAGATTTCAAGATAATCATTTAGACAAATAATATTATATATATATATATATATATATATATATATATATATATATATATATATATATATATATATAAATGGAGTAAGAGGAATTTGTTAAGCATCCCATCATTAAAAATTATGAAGCATCTCGTGATGGTGTCATTAGACACTGTCAACGAAAAAAACCAGTTGGTTTTGTTAGTAATACTGGTTATTTTAGATTTACTGCCGGATGAAAAAATTATCACTCGCATAAGTTCGTGTTCGAGTGTTTTCATGGGGTCATCAAAGACGGATTTGTAATTGATCACATAAATTCAGACCCAAAAGATAATTCTTTAGAAAATTTACGTGTTGTTGCACAAAGTCAGAATTTAAAATTCGGAAGAGTTGGTTATAATGATAAGACTCCTAGGTCGGTTATATCCACAAATACAGAGACAGGTGAAGAAATAAATTTCCCATCCATGTATGCGGCTGCCAAATATTTCGGTATTTGCCTTGCTTCAATATATCGTGTCGCAAATAATATTACCAAATCAGCATATTCAGTTACATACGATCAAAAAATTACATTCCGGTATGTATAATAAAGCGAGATAAATCCGTCATCGCTGATAGAGCAATCAAGTAGTTACCCCCCCTTTTTTGTTATTGCTTATACATATTCAGTGATAAAAATCCGTCATCGTTCATAAAGTAATTGAGTAGTTATTGTACTACAGTCTAATCGTAATGCTTAAATATCTCTCCAGTCCAAACATCTCAACTATATTACAAAAAATATATCCTCAAACAAACATAAAAACCTCAACAATTATATTATATCATTGTACACATATAGATTGCAGCAGACGACACTATAGTAAATGAATCTACGCAGTTCTGCAGCGGGCGGAATATACCGGAATAATATCGATCCAACGCATTTACTAACACAGTTCTGGTCCGTAACAGTGTTACAGTTGAAAATACAGTATTTGAACAAGACAGAAACAGCAGAAATATAAAAAATTGTAGAATTCATTCAGAATCAGAATATTCTTTCGGTGTAGAGATTTGCCGTCTATGACTGTGAGGCAGTGCGAGTAGTTATATACTTAAATTAAACTGTAATTCATAAGAGCTCCGATAGCCGTGTGGTTAAGGCGTTTGCGTGCGGATCCACTAGTGTATATTCTCTTCGAGTTTCCAAAAATGCTAAAGGTATATTATCTTGCATTCGGCGATAGATGCTATTATAATTGGGGGCACCTGCGGGCAGTTGATGACGAGATATGAGATTGTAAAAAAAAAACTAATTCCAGGTGTAACTCGCCTGGCACCCCTGAACCTCAAAGACGCCCGGGGTTCACTTAGGGGGTGTTTTTATTACCCAGCAATCCAACAATTACATATCCTACGTCATCAACCTGCTCGTCAGGTACTTCCTTTTGCTTTCTTGTTCTGATTAATTCAGAAATATTTTTTATTCACATTAATTCAAAAATATATTTATTCAGAAATATATTTTTATTTAAACAAATAATTTATAATATATAAAATAATGAATCACGAAAACATCACATCACCTATTTCTGCTATTAAGAAATTACAAAACAGCGGCGTAAAAATATCTGACCAGCTTGATCTTGAAAAAATAATGAACGATTTTGAATTATTACAATTTCGGAGATCAGAAAATAGATATACCTTGCCCTCCGATTATTGATTCATAAAGTTGATCCAACAGGCAATGTTACGATCGCTGGCAGCAATCACGGATACGCAGGTGAAATTATTTGTGCCGTTATCACGGGCCATCGAGCGGGTTAGGTTAGAATTATCTCACGAATACGAAACGAAAAGACTCGTACATGCTCTTATAAAACAACTAAAAGATATCATGGCGATGACGGAGTTGATGGACAAAGACGTGGAAGAATTACTGGCCAAAGATAAAGACGAGTGTGACTCTGACCATGATGACTGTGTCACCAGTGACAATGAAACCAATAGTGTTGTATCAGAATAATTCATTTCTGATCCCGTTGAACAGTCACTGACAACGTCAAAGGATAAAATCACAGGGGTAAAAATAATTAATTCTTTGATAATTTTTTTTTGCTTGGTATTTTCCGTAGTTATGTAATCACGGACTACGATGACGAAGCCATTACGAACGTAAGATCTTAAGATGACGCTCACGAGCGTGAGATCTACGATGACGCTCATTATGAGCGTACATACAGGTTTATATTTAGCGACTCCGACCTAAGATCGAGCAAGTGGCCAGACTGGTCAGTAAGTTTAAAATGTATCCGTGATAAGAGACGACTATGACATCGCAGATAAACAATGTTGATTGGTTCTGACACAATCAAATAACCTGGAGGAACTTGAGGGGTAAACGAGTAGAGAATATATCCTTGTTGGGCCTGATTGGATTTGTCAGTGTCCACTTGATAACTGCCGTCGACGACGTCACATACTAGATTTATCGCGATCGTTGATGTGATATTAACTATACCCGGTGAGACATGACGGCCCTCGTTGTATGGATTATTATTGTATCGGAGAATATTTGGTGGTGGAGTTACTTTTCTCCACGACTCAAGGATCGCGGAAAACATATCTGCGATGTTAAGTTCGATTTTTGGAATAATATTATAATCACGGTATTCTTTTTTATTATCTTTTAAATATTCTTTTATATCGAAACGCGGTGCTATAAATTCATCAACACCATATTTTTTAATAAATACTTTTTCAGCAAATTTAGCGTTTTCATCTATCACATCTATCATATGTGTATAGTCAGATATTACTGCGTTTAGCTGCATAATTGAATCAATGATATTTTTTTAGACGTCTTCGTTGTAATTTTTTGTTAAATCAATAATTAATTTTTTTTACATATTGATGAATTCTATCAAATTCATCTATGATCTGTTGAAAATACAAAAAAGCTTTATGATAACCAATACCTTGACCAGATTCGCCTCTAACTTGCATCCAATAAAGATCTGGTAATAAAAATATTTTTTGTCCATCATCGGCGATAAAATATTCATCAACGTTCCATGGATAATTATTTCTGTATTCAGGTGTTTTTGTAAATTTTTGCTCCGTCGTCAAAAACTCATCTAGACGTGGTTGTGGCGGACATTCATATGTTGGTTGAATATCTGTCCATCCCAACACTGATCTAATCGAAGACTGATATATATTCACGGCGTAGTCCGGTGATAATATTTCGATCGCCGACGACAACGTTGGTTCGTGGACGGTAATGGCAATCTTTGATTCTTTTTCTGTGATAGATTTAATTCTGCACTGGAATTCTTCATTGATCTGTTCTATTTGATAATTTCCCGTTGGAATACTAACTACTTGCCAATCAGGAGTTCCATCAGGTTTATTTTTATTTGCAAATACTAATGAATTATTCGGTTGTAGGCCACCAAACGACGTTGACCTAATGTTGGGCCAACTATAATAAACTCGTAATTGCGCTAGACCTATCTCGGATGCTGGTATTGCAGTTAGAAAATTAATACTGAATTCAGGCGAAGTTGAACTCGCTGATATCAGTGTGGTTCTTACCGGAGCAGTATTAGTGACGATCTGTTGTAGTAATTGTTGCGATCGCTGATCCGGTGACGCAGTCACTGACGTTGACATTATTATACTATTATTGTTTTAAATCACTGACGACGACATCATTGACGACGTTGTCGTCGAATACTTCATTGTAGATCTTTATTACAATACTGAATTCTTCATCGGATATTATTCCATCATTAAGCGACGAAGAAATCAACGATGACAATTTAGAATATGCGGTCGTTGCTGTGTGTAATTTCATCGTATTCTCGTTCAATTTTTCATTCGTGCACGTATTTATCTTCTTTGCGATAATATTAAATATTCCAGCGATCGACGTTGACGATGAAACAATGATTGTTACAACGATCGGCGCCGTCATCGTCAGCGTTGATAATACTACGCCAGTTCCAGCAACTAGCGTAGAAACCGAATATACCATAATATCAACGACGGTTGCACGTCCACGATATTTCTTTATTTTTGCTGTATAATTATCGATGATAGTTTTTAATTTATTCTGCCATGTTATTACTTGATCGTATCTGTATCTGTGAGCGCAATCAGCGCCAGCGTCTATCATTATACTTTAATTGTTGTCTAAGACGTTGTCCTTTAGACAATAGGTGGTGTTTCAGCTACGAATTCTATGCACCACCAGTAAGACGCCGTAGTTAATTTTTTATAATCTGATACCAGCATAAATGTTTCTTCGGTATCTTTATTTAACACTACAGATACAGTCCCAGAAAAATTATCGGTTGAATAGCGCCATGAAAATGTAATAAATATTATAAATTTTGCAGAACTGAACACGGACAACCTGTACACACCGGTTACTTCTGCGGTATGTTTAACAGTGTTTATTTTGCGGTGTCCACGTTGATGATCCTGATGATACCGTGTACACGATATTGTTAGCTCGTCCATGAGGAATTTTAATCAGATTAGTTTTTTGAACCATATTAGGAATTCCACTGAGAATATCGCTGAGTTTCGTTTTATGTCGGCGAGTTTAATATCAACGCTTGGTGGACTTCCAAAGAATTCATTAGTGATTCTGTTCACGTTTCTGCGAAAATTCATAAACAGTTGTGAATGATTAGAAAATTCAGTTCTAAATGCGGTCATTCCATCATTGATCGTCGACAACGAAGTTGTGACAGGAATTTCCTTATCGTCTACATATTTCTTCGTTGCAGCGTCGAGATTATCCGTCGGTTCACCTACGCTAATAATTTTATTGTTATTCATGTTAATGACGCCGTTCATTGTATCGCCGGTTTTTAACAATCGTTCACTGATGCTATCTCGGATCGACGACGGGGTAACAGTACTAGTGACAATTTTACCCTCGCTGTCGTACACGGCAATGAGGCCCACTCGAGACGCGCGATTACGCACAATGATATCGTTGATGGAAATATTACTCGTTTTCAATTTTCCTTCGCGGTTTTGAAATACAACAAGTTCGTTTTCGCCGACTTTGGCAAGATTGAGCATGTCAGATAAATCATCATTGATCTGCCGTGTTACTCGCTTGAGTAAGTCTTCGGATGGTTTTTGTTGATGTTTAGTTTTAGCTGATCGTCCGTAAATATCTACCATTATATGATTAGCGATTATTTAATGTATATTCGTGTACAGTTTTATGAGGTGGTTTCGTTGATCTTGATACAGCATTAAGTACTGCTAGCGCTTCACGGCCACATATTGGTGGATCCGTCAATGTTTGTGTTGGTAGCGTTGAATACCAGATTGGAATATTTTGAAATCTGTAGGTGTATTTTAAAAATTCTTTTGGTGGCTCCAACCCATACGAATCGAAATAAGCAATTCCACGTGGATCAATCGCGTACGCAACCCAGTGAGTGCCACGACCAGAGCTTTTATCGAGATTAATAATACCTGTTTCTGACAGATTTGGATTTTTTGGTAATTGATCACGCATAAAAACACCTCTAAAATTCTTTATACGCAACCGCGCAGCAGCATCGAGTAAATCAAAATTCGATAGTGGAACTATCGTTGAGTCCCTGGAATTCTTAATCCGCGACCAACGTGAGGTCGAGATCCTGGAAGTCTTAATCCGCGTCCGACTCGTCGTCGTTTTTTTTTAAAATACGGATCCACCTGTCACTTTATTAAATAACCTTCCAGCGGCAACTCCAACAGAACCTAACGCGGCCGCTTTTGCGACCGTAGGGGCCGCCGCTGCTATCAACGCGGGTAACGCTGCGAGAAACGGAAATATTCCGCCGGTTTTAATAGAATCCTTGATGGCGCCCACGGAAAGACTTAATCGTATTCCTTTGCTGGCTTGTTTAGCTTGGTTTAATTTTTTAAATTGACGTTCGGTCAACGATAATTTATTTGCGCCGGACATTTGATCGTGTTTTAATGTTATTTTTGTTCCGCATCGTGATGCTAACGGTGATTGTAATCGTTTAATCTGACCCGGGGTCAGACTGACACTAACATGATGATATGACATTTATGATATATATTTGATTTCTAAATGCTGATTTCAATCAGCGTTTGCATATTCTCTATGGGAGCATCAACGACTCTCATGCGACCACCAACACCTTCAAGGAGCATTGCTTTATCGGATAATATAACGGCGATTGCTCTGTACGTGGGTATATCTAAGATATTTTTGTTAATGCGAGCTCGAAAATGTATGTCAACGACGGACTGTCTAAACAAATCCAAATGCTCCAGTGAAAAATAATAAATCGGATATAACGTTATAAAATCTAGCTGTGATATTTGTAAACCAGTATCAACATTTTGATCACGCCCCATAAACGACATCAATCGATGATATGCACGCGCCACATGATTTAGATCGAAATTCAACAAAATATCCTCGGAGGGTTCTTGATGTCAATTTATTTGCAGCGACACCTCACTAACGCCAAGTTTGTCAAATATCATCGCGGAACGTATTTGTGAGTTTAATCGTGCAGTACTTTGGAAAGCAACGATGTCGCGGTGCAAAGACGCCCTGTTGTGATGCTATTTGCCACGTAAATAAACCATTGACGGCACTTTGGATGGCATCCGTGGTCGTCGTCAACCATGACAACATTGATTTGCCGCCGCCACTCATGAAATTGAGTAACCGATCTTCGACGGTTATCGCGGGAGTCATTACTGGCATCCACAATGAAAGTTTTGTTAATACTGCTTTACCATGAAGTGCCGCAGTTGCACCCGCGTCAGCTCCTTCAACGTGCTATAATGCATCATCGTCGGTGGCTTTTCGTACAAGTACAACTGTATGTTTGGCTCCGAAAAGACCTTTCTGACACCCCTACAAAATCCAAAGATGTGCGACAACGGAATTGCACATGAAAACATCCTATCCTTGAGCATTGCTTTCCGCGATGCGAATCCGAGGTTGAAATTTGCGTTCATGGATATTACTGCGGCAGTTTCTGCGGTTCCTGCGGCATTTCTTACGTTGCCGATGGTCACATTTTTATGGCTTGGATGATCAGAAGTGCCCTTGAAAAACATTATAGATGGACCAGCCGATCTAGAATAATCATCGCTGTATCGTGCAAGACCAAGTATTGTGGTGGCAAGGTTGACGTCTTTCTGAATGTATTCAATGTTTCTTCCGTCGATGGCGTACGTGGCACTGTCAAACAACGCCATGATACCGTTGTTAACAAAACCAAAACCAACATCGTTGTCGTATTCGGTATTATCCGCTTTTACGATTTTACCTTCAACTTCTATAAATGCCTCCGCGGGATAGAAATATCTACTCGTATCTTGAACCTGTAATTCAATTCGTCCACGCTGATCTGGCATTCGCGCATCGTAAGAATAAAATTGAAAATCACGTTTAGATTCATCTTTGAGAATTGGCACCTCCATGTCAAATGCGGGATCAGACTCGCGTTTAAACATGTTATGTTATTGATCATCGTCTAATACGAAGACCACTTTGAGAAGTTTCACTTCTTCGGAACCCGCTCCGGGGAAGTCCACTTCCCACTATCAAATTTGCTGCTATATTTTTTTCCTCATCGGTCGTTGACGGTAAAGCCGATGACAGCGTCATTGCTGCTAGTTTCTCGTTTGCGGCGTCATTTATTATTTTACTAACACACGCAGGCATCTCTGAGGTGCTGGCCAGTTTTGCTCGCGGCGGACTCTGCGGTGGAGTGCACTGCACTTTCACTCGTTGCACTCGTTGTACTAATCGCGCTAGTCTATCTTTGATCGCAGAAAATGCTTTCCCGACGGCATCACCGACAACGTTAATACCTTTTTCACGAATAATATCAATGGCTTTCATATCTAATTGCTTTGCAATCGGTGCTGCTTTTGGGGCGATTCTCGAAAATAAACCCCTAACAACATCACCGAGTACATCTCCGTAAAATGTCTCATATACAGGTAATCGACTATTTACCACCCTGACCATGATTGGTCTGCGTTGATTAGCGTGTACTATCATCTATTATAATAATTATATCTAACTGTTTAATCAGTGACATTCAGTCGCTATGATAATCATCAGTAATTTCATCGATGAGAGACCGATACACATTAGCGTCCATGATGCCACCGGTAAATAATCGTTGACAAATAGATGTGATTTCGTTAATAATTTCGCGAGAATTATTACCAGCTCGTTTTCCACCGACGAGAGTTTCTAATCTATCTACGTCAGCGATGACGCTGTCGGGACAAGTAACGAAAGTTTTACTTTCTCGAGTGAGACCACTTCCAGTTTTGCCTTTAAAATAAGATGTAACACTACCAAAGAGACCTTGGGGTTGAGCTGGTTCCGCCGACGGAGTCGTCGACGAAGTTGGTTCGCTAGGTTTTTTCTCCTTAGAAGATTTTATTCGTTTCATTACATTTTCTTTAAACTCATCATAATCGCCAAAGTCATCTATGTTTTCGATATTTCTAGAAACGAGATATACAGCAGTAATCCAGTCAGCAGGTTTGAATTCTTCCACGTACTCAGGTTTTAAATATTTATATCGGGATTCATATTTTGATGCAATAGCTTCTGTGTAGGATGGGTTTTGAATAGCATCAACACTCTTAGATTTAAAATAATCAAATACTGATTTTTCTGGTTCTAGTTGACGTTGTTGCATTTCCTGAAAAGTCAATGTCATATTCGCTATAGCTGTATTGTAAGCAACATATCTTTTGTCGCTACTTCGAGCTTGATCAACATTAAAACGTAAACGAAAAATCCATTTGTACCATTGCTCGCGACTTATATTATCGTCGGCGTACTCAGATTTTAGAAATTTTTTTCGTTCATCATAAGATAAAAAAGCGGTTTCAGCTAATTTATTTATGTTAAATTTTGCGATGCTGTCAATGAAAACCTCATTAAATTTATCATACAATTTAATCCTGGCGCCGTCAGCGCTGGCTTGGGTTTCAGCGACTGCGTCATCATCATCATCTTCTGCTTGATCTGTCTCTGGCGCGGTCGCGTTCGCCACAGCTATGGACGCTGAAAGCTCCGCGGGAACTTCTCGTAGAATTTTTTTTCGTTTTTTTGTTCGCGACGCTATTTTTTCAGTTTGTTTTGCTGTCTCCGTTAACACAGGGACGATACCCTTCGTGGTTTCAGTGACGGGTTTAAATAATTGTTCTGCAGATGTTGTAAATTTTTCTTGGGTCTGTTGGCGTTGTTGTAATTGTTGTTTGAAGCGATCATGGACAGGTAGATATTTCTTAATTGCTTCTTGTCGCTCTCGAGCTAATCTTACTGAGTGAGCTTCACCAATCATTACTGATATAACGCAATGGTTTAATTACAGCAGCAGGGAGGGTGGGCCAACAAAAATGACGCGCATGATTACATAAACGATCACTCACAAAATTTTATAAACACGGAGTCAACGGCGAAGTAACAGCGCGAACTAACGCCGCAGTGATACTGTGGAGAGAATCTGGATAAGTTAGAGGTTTCAGTTTGACGTTATTGACCTCTTTTTTTAATTTTTTTCGTGTGAATCTTTATTTTCAGACAAACTTGCTCGAAACCAATTTGTAGGGTTCACCCTCCCTGCTCTTCCATCGCTGCACCCGAATGCCGAGGTGGAGATTTTATAGGACCGCATTAGCAACTTATAAATAAGCCGCTATCTTCTGACAGCGCATCGAGCTTTGATAAGAGACTCAGTAAATGTTGCACTGCACATTTCTATAATGAAATAATCTAAAACACGGTGGTCTAACATCTTTGACACAGTGGGACACATGGACCAAAAATGTAACATTTGTGGGCCATATCTCTCTCTCTCTCTCTCTCTCTCTCTCTCTCTCTCTCTGTATATATATATATATATATATATATATATATATATATATATATATATATATATATATATATATATATATATATATATATATAATTAAAACAAACTTAGTAAGAGCGTGGGCCACAAAATATATTACCCGCGGGTTACATTTGGTCAACGGGTCTGTAGCTGGACCACTTTGATTTAAATTGGACATGTACAGCTCCATGATAGTGAACTTATACACGTCTGACAATGAATGCGGTATTTAGTCAACAGCATGTGATTTTAGACAGTGAAATAAACCAATGTGGGATGCTACTAAACCCTTAGTTCCATTCTACGTATACATACACCACTACGTTACACCCAGCTTTCCTTTGCTATCCTACTTGCTTAGCCATCCCGAAAATTGAACCAAAGTGCTATGATTTGAAATTATTTAGCACTCAGTTTAAATCATTTAACGGTACTTGACCCAGCCGGATTGTTCCTGATTACCTCTGAAATTCACTTTGACTGAGGGACACAAAGGGGTCTATTTGGGAAATATCAATTTAAAAAGTCAAATGCTCTCTGCAACCCTAAAAAAGAAAACATGCTTTTTACAACTCTGAAAACATCTACATTCTCCATTTTTGCAAATTTACTTTTTATTGTTGTTGCATTTTTCCCTGACTTAGAGATTGACAACATGATGCGTTTTATTTTTAGAAAATGATTATTTAATTTCACCCTACGTCGGTGAACATACCATACTAGATAACTGGTATCTATGCATTAAGATGAGTTATACACTTATTCTTCAATCTCGGTAGAAATGCCTGTTTATTTGAATAGGGTACGTTTATTCTTCATTATAGCAGGATGATAAAAAAAAAAAAAACAAAGATGCAGTTTCAACTTGCATCACTCCATAACCATGAAGCCAATGCAAATGACAACGGTTTAAATATGTTTTGAGAGGGATGAAATACATATGATACATCGAATTCATCCATCGACTTTCACAAACTTACATGCAGCGTACAAACACACAGCCACACACACACACAAATGTGTGTATATATATATATATATATATATATATATATATATATATATATATATATATATATATATGCATGCATGTATGCGTACCTACCGACCTATCTATCCTACTTACCTATACATACACACATACGTACATACATACATACATACATACACACGCACGCACTCATACATACATACATACATACATACATACAGATATAAAAACAGACATACATACATAAATACATACATACACACGCACTCATGCATGCATGCATACATACATACATACATACATACATACATACATACATACATACATACACACGCACTCATGTATACATACATGCATACATACATACATACAGACAGACAGACAGACATCGGGGATCACTTATACATAATACTGCCATCTTACCTCTGTCCGCATGTGTTCGTATCTCGGGCTCAGCCAATGTGGATATGTGCGATAGCTTGCCTATTGCTTTCCGCTGGTTGGTAGTTCTCCCTGGTGATTTCCTGGGTTACTCATCCATCAGTTATGCTGCACGCCATGTACCGTCTGTCATGTGCTAAGAGCTAAACGCACATAAACAAAATGCATATATACATACATATATACATCCAAACATACATACAACATCCTTATAATCCCCTGGCTCTAAACGGTTGGACAACAACCAATGTTGGTTTTGTCACAGCATACTGTATTTTTCTTGTATATATAGCAACTATTGCCGGGCTAAAACCTCTCTCAACTTTTATATAGGTGCTTCCAGTAGGGGATTCATGCATACATGTTCTCAAAAGCTGTCAAATGTTTATATAAAAGCTTTTTAATCCGAAAGCTAAATAATAAGTGACAAATACTGCAATTAATGAAACATAATAATCAATGCAGTAGCAGATGCAAAATGATAATTCCAGACGACTACCTGATGGCCCAAAACATTATAACCAGTGAAAACTCCCGTCGCCCAGCTCCCACATGTTTATCTTACCTTAATATTTAAATTTGTCTGGACTAACTCAGCGGACCAGGTCATTTGACCCAACGAAATCTCACGTGTTTTGCTTCGACAGAAATATGAGTCTTGCGCGCTGTAGACCGTATATCCTTGTTCATGCCAGTGTATTCATCGAATTCATCAAGGTTGTGAAACAATCCATTTGGAGCTTTGTTGACTAAGGACAATAGGTTCATCAGAGCAGCACACTTTAGTGTTTGTATACTACGGCATTCAGAGCAACGATTCGAAGTACGGACATTAGCTGAGAAGGCTATAGTTTATTACATCATATACTACGAAGTAATCATGTTGTTCACGCTTTTGTAACCAAAGCAACTTTAATCATGTTGTTCACGCTTTTGTAACCAAAGCAACTTTAACTGACCTGGGATGTGTTTCGAGAGTGCATTGATAATAAATGCATTTTCTTTGGTCATATTTGGGCCGGTTTTGCAACCTTTGCTTTGATGATGAAACATCACTGTTTTGATCAAAGTGTAATGGTGATTTATCATTGGATCGACATTTTCAAGCCACTAGAAACTTGGGGGAAGCCATATTTTGTGGTATAAACTGAATCATAATATCACACAGGAGGTTTCCATCTTTGGTCTTACTTAAGAGTTTTTCCGTGTGAACAAGACCACATTTCTGAATCATTTAGTCTTGGTTGGAAAAAGTACCTTCGGATAGAACGACAAAACATATTACTGGTATGGACGCTTACCGACCTTGCATATTTCAATGCGAAGTCGCCAAGTGATTTATTGTATTCAATGAAAAACTGAACTTTTAGTCTAAGGTGGAATAAAATGAGAGCTTGCGTTGATAGGTAGGTAACCTCGAGCATGACTATGCTCAACCTGTCAACGTAGAACTTTAAGCCGTCTGATATGATCTTTGATATTTGTTAGATGTCCAGAAAAGGATTAAAATCTCGAGCCACTCGAATCCCATTTGAAAGTAGAGTTATACAACAAAAAGGAAAGAATACTGCGATTTAGCCATGTATTCTGTAGCCTAGTCTTAAGTTTAATTGGACACTTTCATGCAGTTATTGTTGACTCAAATCCAAAAGCCGATTTAACTAGGTATTGGGAACGACGTCTATGTCATTGCAGTAATTATTCACTGTAAATTGATGAGTCTTGGCATCACATGAGAACAAACAAACTGAACTGTGTTCGACTATTTACAAAAACAAATGCATAATCACAAGAAAACAATTTGATACTTATTGTGTTGGTATATTTCATATGACATGATAAACTATATGACATTGTATTATTGTAAATGTTTCATTCTGTTATGAACTGATTATTATTATTATTATTATTATTATTATTATTATTATTAGGGAGAAGGAGGAAATACTGTGAATCGTGTGGCAGAACAAGGTACACAAGTTAATAAAATGTCACCTAACGCTCCGGTGGCCTAGTGGTTAGAGTGTCCGTCTCGGATAGAGGAGGTCGCGGGTTCGAACCCCGGCCGAGTCGTACCAAAGACTTATAAAATGGTACTAACAGCTACCTCGCTTGGCGCTCAGCTTTAGGAGGTTAGTGTTAGAAATGGTCGGCCTGATGTCAGGATAATGTGACTGGGTGGGGCATCATACTACATGTCTGCAGCATGATGCCCTAGTGCTAGACACCACCATAAACTGCCACACTGCAGACATCGTACTGAAATTT
Organism: Megalonaias nervosa; assembly: GCA_016617855.1. Lineage (NCBI taxonomy): Eukaryota > Metazoa > Mollusca > Bivalvia > Unionida > Unionidae > Megalonaias > Megalonaias nervosa. The sequence continues at coordinate 1,891 of JAECUM010050735.1, read as the reverse complement.
TTTTAAAGCTACGTTAAAAAATCCAAATCACAAATCACAAAATGTCCCCTTTTCTCGAGTTCTATGCACAACGTTATTGTTTAGTGCTGCGCTTGTACCAGGTGAAAGTTGTGTAATAGAGAAGCATTATAATCGCTTTCGAGAAAATGATAATATAAATCCGAGTAGTTTTTTCATCATGAACATGATCATCACCAACAATGACCACTCATATGATGATTATGATAATGATGATGACGACGACTATGATGTTAATATTGTGTTGATACCAAAAACCCACGACGGCTGTAATGGAGGAAAATTTTCTGTCGATCTCTGTAGAACACATTTAGTTGGACACGTGTACGATTAATTAGATTTATGGAGTTCTGCGCGCGTTTAAATTGCCATAATGCACGGATTGGTACAGACTCTGTCACGAGTTTAGCGATTTTTGATTAAGGCTACGTTTGTTTAAACTGAACAGGAGGGGTCAAATTCTGATCGGTATGAAAAACTGTCATTTCTGAAAGTTACCAGGAATCAGTTGGGTAATCAAGGTTTGTCAGACGAACGGCATTGTTTCAACATTGTTCGGGCGGGAGGTGTATTTCATTCAGATTGGTCACGCTGTGAAGGGGGCGTGGTTTCGCATGAAAAACTCTCAGTTTAATTGTGCTAATAACAAATATTGAAATCAGTCTACGCTTTTTTGTACAAGAGAACAAATGTAAATAGACTCCGAGTGGGTTAAGAAGTAAACTCACTCGTAGAAATCATCCAGGGGAAGCAATTGTGTGGAAAAATTGACAGACACGTTCTGGAAGTGAGAGCTTGGAAAAACAAGCTATTTGCAACAATCTTATGTAATTCATTGATACTACTATGATGATTTGTTGATTTATTTCCTTGTATTTGCATGGGTTTATTTGTTTAAGTTCGCAGATTTAATTTCTTGATATGGTATACTTGTATTGGGTTCGTTTATCTGAGTCCGTACAATGATATTTTTCTTTATATAAACATTGACGACTTATTTGAACGTATAGTTTCGTTTATTATAGGAAATTATATATCTAGAATTTCATGCCTTATTTTAGTTGAGATACGAGAATCCGTGAGAATTCTCCGACCTATATATGAGTTCACGTATGATAACCACTTGATTGTTGTAATAAATACAGTAGTGCAAGGAATTTCATTCATTTGTGTAATTGAGACTAGTCTGGAACTAATGTCTCGGTGGGATGTTGAAAGTGCCATTTAGTTGACCATTAATTTTGTGAAACTAGGTTGTTACGGTCTGTCATGGCCAGTTAAACTAGATAGCCGTAGAATCTGTTTGAAATTAGGATAGAATTTATCTGACATAACGAGGGGGGAAGGTATTGATCTATTCCCCCAGTATAATGTGACGGAAGATTTAGGTTGCTTATTTCGTTATTTTGGAAGGACAGGATAGCTCTGCGTTCTACGTCTACGTACTACGTTTTACAAACTCAAAGTGGACCCAGAGTTGGAAGGGGCGTAAGAGGCGAGGCACCCTGAGGATTTGGAAAGAAAGCCAAAAGTGAAGAAGACCTAGACTTACCGGCACAAGGAAGTCAAAGTGGAAAAGACCCAGACTTACCGGCACAAGGAAGTCAAAAGGGATAGTCGCTGTGGAATTTGGACGGAATCAAGACCATCAGGTTATGAAACTGTACAAGGCAATGTTTTCGATATATTTCACTTGGTCTAAGTGATGATTTAAATTCTATCGCTTAACAGATCGGCTATTGGTATAATCATTTCTTTGCATTTGAAAATTCGCGGAAGAAGTTAATTCAAAAAGAAAGAAGTGTATCTTTCAATCGTAACGTGTTATTACTTTTGTTTATGAACTTTATTGTTAGAAATCTTTGATTAAATT
>JAECUM010050733.1:0-23583 GCA_016617855.1 Megalonaias nervosa | reverse complement strand
TACTTGTCTAGCTTGAGGCATACTCTATATTTAAGGAAACAGTTTTATACCCTTGGAAGGAAAAGGGAAACCCGATGAGTCAGAGGCAAATCCGCATCTAAGAAAGGTCGGAATAATCAGGGGTCAGAAAGGGACCAAAGCGCACGCATTAGACGTGGAAACCAAGACAAGAGGAGAGAGACGTCAGGTGATGCTGTCAAGCGTGGAATTGTACTCTCTAATACATGATGTAAATTGAACACTGCGACTAAATTCCATCTATGTAAATCTGTTGGACTGAAAAATGAAATTTTGGTTATGTATTAATTGATTACATTTATTTTAGTAAATCTGTTGGATTGAAAGTGAAATTTTGGTTATGTATTAATTGATTAAATTTATTTTCATTTATTGGTAAAGGGAGCACGTAGTTGTTTATTTCTTTCAATAGCCTTGCTCAGCTATCTGTTAACGTTCCATCTATCCGTCCACACTGGGCAACAACACCGTGGGAGGTCATTCCCTAGTTAACGATCGCCAAATCAATTAAGGAGGCTTTAATGTTTTAAAGCCCCCCGTTACAATTTGCCTATGATTGAAGACCAATTTTTAATCGTCGCTTTATCTTCAGCGCCATTGTGCATCTAGCCAGATCTGAAATAGTGCACGTGGCATTAGACAACATATTGCTGACGAACCCACATTTGTATGTGAACACTTTACGTATCTGTAAAGAATCAGATTGAGTTGGATGGAACTTAGCAGTCTGATTCTTAGTACAGTCGGCATCTATTGTAATTACTTAGTTACTTTATCCAAGCTCTTGTAATTAAAGAAACACTATTTTCATGGAAGTAATCTATAAAAGAAAACAGATGAGTCCAGTGTTGTGATTCGTTTTAACCATCAACAATTTTAACAGCATTTGTATTAGTTATTTCCTCCTGAACTGGATACAGCTGGGCTTTTGGGCATGATTTTCTTTGCATACGTTGTATGCTGCTATTGAAACTAAACATTTCAGGACGTGTTCAAAATATCATGTTCTCAAAACATGTTTTCAGGTCAGTCACAACTGAATCGACACGTCGTCGATGAAACTACGCTTTGATAAAAACTTTATCTATACGTCATTTCTCTTTACTTGCATGCTTATCAGAATAGTCATCTTTTAAACTTAAAAGTTAAACTTGAGGACTGCAGCAGAAAAAAATAAGATACCGAAGGAAGAATCGGTAAGTAATTCAGATATTGAAGAAGGTCATATAGTGGAGGTTTGTCATCAAAGTACACGTATTTCATTAGCAAAATAATGCACAACATTCCGTGAGAATATAAGCAGTTATTATCTTCATCGAACATACGATATGATTGAAAATATTCTAACTTTATTTAATTCAGTAATTGAAGATGTGAAACTCACCAAAGAAATATCACTTCAAACCTCTTAGCCGTTAATTAATCACTCAAATAGCGCTGCGTTCTGAACAATTGTGCGTGGCAGGTATGACAATGATAAATAGGTCGTTATTCATGATAGCTGCTACCTGCTTCTGAAATCCCATTGAATGATATATTCAAAATACCAGATTAATCTCATTCCTTTTGCATACTTCACTAGTGCAATAATTCAAACCACAAACATTATCAGTTCTAAGGATTGGTGCAAATATGTTATACTTAGCATCTTAACTTAGGTTTAACTTTATATGACAGGCAACACGTGGAAAGAGCATTTATTTTCTCACATGGACATTAAACATTTAACGGGGATATCTAACAGACATTGTAGTCTCGGACCTCAGCTGTGCGTTACTTTTCATTGGTAATCTAAACCGATATAAACAATATACTTCACTGGCTACAGATCCCAAATCCATACGTCTCACTGTATCAGCAACTATTATAATTAAACCACGGGTCTAGGAATAAGCTTCAAATGCCTAATGGCGAATCTCTATGTAAGGTTTCCACATCCCACGAAATAGAAACCACGCAGCATGAATAGCACGTTTGTACACCAATGCAGACTAGGCTCGGGATTACCGTTCAATTTTGTTTTCATAACAGTGAAGTATGTATGCTTATATATATATATATATATATACATATATATATATATATACTTACTTATATATATATATATATATATATATATATATATATATATATATTATAAAGCTCTAAAACATTAAAAATAAATATATTATAACAACCTGCAATACACGAACATAGTTAATACATCTGCGCCGCTAAGTTTATTGTTAGTTAATTTAAAGAACGTCTGCACCGGTGGAGGAAAATGAATTTACGGAGTAGATGGTATCGTATTTGATAAAAGCTTGAGAAACGCGGAAACCCTGGTAATAGCTAATTAATGATATGGTGAACGATGCAATGATTCATGACAGAAATATGATAATACGCTCTTTATCGGCCTTATATATCGTACCAATTTAAGTCAACACCAAAGGCCCCATTTAAAAACTTAATTATTCTTTGTATTAGAATGGAGACTAAACACCTACTATTAATATAATTGATATGATCCTTGAAAAATGGTAAGGTGTGGACATCTGAAGAAACATAGGCCTTTTGATCTCTTTAGAGAGAATGAGTAAAATCTAGATAAATCTTATAACTGGGAACTGATAAAGACACCTTTCCAACCAATACTATTTTGGCAGTTTATGACGATTTTTATACTAAATCGGTATAAGTTGAGGACCATATCATTTTCAAAATAATAAAGATTTTTTTCTTCTCTCTTTATTAATGAACAAAGATTTTAAGTTCCATTCACAACAACGTTTCAGAAACGTCAACCAGTTTAAGATTATTGTTGCAGCCAAAAGTCACAACGTTCAGTTTATGATATTCGTGTTCAGCTTTGCAGAAAAATAGTAAAATGTGTGCACAAGAAGAAAAATGTCATGACTTTTAATGAATTCAACTCTGAACTCGCTGATAACTTATCAGGTACTCAGTTCCTTCAGATAATCCATGTCTCAATCATATCCCATTACGAATCATCATTTTTGAAATGTATTGTAACTGAAAACAGCAAGCTATTTTAGTAATATATATCACACGAAAGAAATATATTTATTGCTCTGTACATTATTTTGATTGTGCTAATCAACATTATGCTGGTGTATTTATCGTTTGTTTAAAATGGTGCAATAATGTCAGATAAAATAGTTAATGTTTACATTATAGAGCATTGGAATTTACGATGCAAGTCTTCATGAGGACATCTCTAATAAGACATAATTCCTTTGGGCATGCACGTTATGCAAGACTAAATCTTCAACAAGTTCTCATAACTGGCTCTCGCATTGCAAATCAATTCATACAAGAATGACTGTGAATATTAATTAAGAACTAACAGCACTGTTTAGCCAAGTTATTACACTAGGTATGGCATGCCATAACAAACTACTCGCTTTATGGACATGTTGACTATATTTTAACAAATTCTCTCTCTCTCTCTCTCTCTCTCTCTCTCTCTATATATATATATATATATATATATATATATATATATATATATATATATATATATATATATATTGCCGTTCTGAGATGACACTATATGGAAAACTTTAAAAAAAATATTAAAGCAACACTACATAACACTTCACAATTCTGTTTTGTTTTGTCACAAAGCTGCCGTTCACCCATTGTAATCTTTCACAATTATTCATTGTATGTTCAAGCACTATTAGATGCCTTTGATCTGACAACAGTGATGAGGGGCGTTTGTTACATTCTATTTTGATCTGACAATAGTAATGACAGGCGTTTGTGATATGCTATTTTGATCTAACATCAGTGATGACATTCTTTTGTGATATTCTATTTTGTTTCCATAGCCAATTACCTCTGTGGCTAATAAGGTTGTTACACACATGATATGCCTTGCTTTATTTAAGAACGGTACCAACAAGAAACTAACAGATTAATAAAACGAGAAAAAAGTAAGTAGGTATGTTTGACTCTAAAAGACTACTGCAGGATGTGATGAGACTGAATGTAAGGTTAGGGTTACAATGAAAACTTTTACATGGTACATCCCGTGGAGAAGTTGCTTACTCAGCTCGGAAACTGTAATATGAACAGTGAACTAGATTTGTGCTTATACGAAACGTATGCCTCCAATAAAGCACAAAAACAATATTTGTATCAACAAAAAATGTCGGTCCCTAGAGTTTGGAATGTTTTAAAATTATGTAAATGTGTTGTAGAAGTCTGTGTCTGATCGCATATTTTGCGTAAGCAAGCAAACTTTCCCTACCAAATTTATGCCACCTACTATATTATTCGTTTTCAGATGTACACAAGTTTAATATTTGACATAATTTAAACAAGTGATCAACATTGCCCACCTATTATATTCTTTTATGATACGTGTTGCTTTTCGAAATGATACTAACGTACTTCTCATGACTGACAGAGGGGAAGGACCACATCCTGATGCAAGCCTTTGGGGCGTAAAAATCGAGTGTTTTCTCACAATGATCCCAGAAGTATGCAATGTTAGGTGATGTCCTTTTTATATCTTTTTCACCCCTGCCCTAGACCTCAGTGAGAGGATTGAAATCCATTCAAACAAAAAGTACTCTAAATAATTTTGAATTGACACTATTAATGATGCGTCTTGATAATGCCTTATTATCTGCTCATTTCGACCCCTTATTCCCATAGTACTTGTGACCCATTTTGTACAGAATGACACATGTATTGTATATTTTAGGAGCTATACGAAATTGAAATTGAACCGTATAAACATAAAATGAGCATTCGGTGTAGCTACTTTAGCTTTAAGTTAGTCCGGGGCTCCAGATTCGAAGTGAATTTTGGAGGCCATACCATAAAACGAATAACTCCTAGGGAAATCGTATGTCAAGTTTTACTGTTATGTCATGAACGATATGTTTACGTTTACATGAAATGTAACTAAAGCACGCACTTATGAACGGACCGAAAATACAAGGATATCAACGTACGAACAAATGCGTATTGATGAACTAATTATGTGGTGCTCTTTTTCCTTTCATATAATCTATCCACCTTGCTGCTGTCCTTCTAAAAATTGGATCAGCATCAATTACGCTAAATTGTAGTACTTGGTTGATGTGGGTCGTGTGATAGTCCCATCTTGCACGATTTGGCGCGATGCCGTGCGTCACATGACGGAGGTCATAAAATGTTCCACTTCCAGAATCAAACAATGGTAATAATGATTTTAGGGTCCTCATCCCAGAATCATAGATCATTTTTACGTTTCTGTATGCTTCATCTTCTGTAACTTTCTTCAGGTCGTATAATCCTAGCAAAGAATACATAAATCCATTTAATACAAAACTACCAGGTGTTGTTGGATATTCTTCGTACCAATCGTATGTATTAGCGAATTGAGCCTTAACTCCTCCCTGTTCACTACTTATATTAAACACCTTTAATCCATTAATTGCTGCTTCAAGATAACTCATAGATTTTGATCTTAAATATGCCCTAACAAGGACAGACATTGCTTGGCCTTGTCCCATCGCAGAATACCATCCTGGAGGCAATTCCATTTTCCCTGGAATAATTTCTCTGGCGACCATGATGGGCCACCCTCCTCTCTTAGTATCTTGGTAATTCACAAGCCAATTAGCAGCATCATAGAAATGATCCATATGATTTGCTGATGCTAATGTTATATTGTCCACCCATCCACGTCCACGAATGGTAACAGATATAATTTTTATTTTATTCGCTTTAACTTTTAACTTTTGTGGCTGAGGTACATGTAACTGCAATCCTTTCACGAGGTCTTTATCCAAGTCTCGTACGAGATGTATCCATTTGGAAGTTTTTTCTCCCATCCCGTAAAATATTTTCCTACCTTCCCTGGAAATAATAGCTGTGGAAAATATATAATTGATATGGAATGTGACGTCGTTTAATTTTATTGATACAGAAATGCTCCCATTTGTAACAAATCGAACATTTACAGCAAGTGCAAAGTTTACGTTCTCCTGAACTTTTAAACTAATACCTCGAGATTTCAATGAATCTGAAATAAATAAAATAAATAATTTCACTTAATAATACAATTAGAATGTTAATTAAATTTTAAACGATATCATTGTTCTTTATTTTTATATGCAAGAAGTTAATAAAAAAATTTGATCGGACTATTAGATATGTGCAAGGTAATTAAAGATGTCATTCACATAATTTGGTGATATTAACTTTTGGTTACATGTATATTTATCAGAAATATATAGTTTCAAAATCCTTTTAAATGTCTGAAAAATGAAATGAACAATGGGGTAACTGCTACACATTTGAGAAAAAGTATAGAATTAAAATGTTTTGGTCTAACATGACATTGAAATAAATGCAAATGAAAATAACAATGTTTCTAATTTCATAGGTTTTAAGCTAGTTTTTAATAATATCAATCAGTCCTAGAAAACTGAGATACACATAAATACTTAACTTAATCACCAGTGATGAAAGCGAGTACTCTGTTCATTGCATAATATTGTAAAATAGCTCTGTTAATGATTTACCTGGAACAGAGAACTCCAAAACATAAGATCCGCGTGATTTATCCCAGACGCTATGAACTTCACAATCGTCCGGAACAGACCAGTCTGTTATATCTTGTTTACTTCCGTCTGTCAGAATAGTAATATCTGGCTCCCCTTCACTCAAGTATTTACTATAATGACTCAGTCCATACTGTGCAATCTGTATGGGATAATAGTAACCCTGCTGGTTCCATTGTGTAGACAAGGGTACACCTTTAAAGAGACATTCAAAATGTATTGCCATGCATACAAAATATTAATTATTTCACGGGAATAGTATAAAACTTGTCAATCGTTTGCATCTACATATGTCTGCTGATTCTCTGGTGCAGTTAATCGATTGATACGCACATATAACAAGAAATACAGAGTGTACGATATTTAATTCAAAACTGATGTTACGAATCTTTATATTGCTATTAAATCCACTATCACATTACCAGTTTTCTTTCCCAATGAAACGGCTAATAAAGATAGTCGAAATGCACGCGAAAAGATCCACGTCGTCGATGACCATAGTCTACGACTGGTGTGCTGGAAGTCACTGATGTGAAGTGAGCAAATGATCAAGATGTTAGATACATAGTGGAAGATACTTTAATTAACGCATTCATTATGCAACACGGGACCCGCATATGTTGACGGTTTATCAAAAGCAGACGCTGGTTGAAATCATCAAAAAACTACTCACTAAGAATGACAAGATAAACTAGAAACGTTTGAATTAGATTGTCACACGCGATGAAGCAAGGATTTACTTTTCTGAAAATATCTCAAGAGAAGATAATAAAATATTTATCTGTAAAAAGCTGGGACCACAACTCACTCGTGAGAGTTTTATATGCATAATTTTTCGATGCAAAATACCTGGGTGTCCGGTGCCTGAAACTTGATAGTTACACTGAACAGTTTGATATCTTCAAAGTTCTGCCAAAATTTTGTTGAACACTATTAATATACTCATTCTCTCCCCAGTACCCGAGGTAACCAGAATTCTTTTTCAGACTTCTCGGAAACGAACAGCATCCAAGCTTAGTCACATTCTCTACACAGTCATGATTTAGCTACAAGCGATATTTGGCTGATCCCGTTATCAAGGATTACTGAGGGCAAACGATTTTATGTCGCCATGAGGATTGAAGTGCGGTTTACAAGTGTGTGAACAAGATACCATAAAGTGATTACAAAATTGTCATTTAATAGATGGATAATCAGACTGGAAAGTGTGTACAGGCGCATGTGGGGTATTTGAGGGAACCTGTTCACTAATAAAGATTTTTGTTGTACAGCGAACTAATATTCAGAACGTTCTAATTATCCCCTTATATCCAGAAAAAATATCGTAGCTTTGAATGCACTGCGAGCATATTCGTGTCTATCGGGTATAATTGAAAACGAACTATGTTTTCTGTTGTTATTAATTTATCATGTGTACATTCGCTTAATACCTTCCGTTGCGGTGATGCATTTTACACGACTCCTCATCTCCACGTTGAAATGCTCAAACGACATGAATTTTCCATCAGGGCTATACGTATTGATGGGTGGAGAAACTTTTGAGTAGCTGTATGAAAATTCCAATCTCTCGTAGCCATGCACATTTTCTATGGAACCATATACCTATCCATAGAATAAAGATATGGTACACAGTACTTCCAAATAAAGAAGCAAAGAAAGAAAACTCTCCTTGTATATTTTATTATAAGGATAAGACATATTTTTGTACTAGTATGCCTATAATGGAATGCAAGTCTTAGTATTCACAAACTTTGTGGGCAGGAAGCTTCCAATGTACCATCTAAGCAAATAAAAATTTTGCTCAGATTCACCATGAATCATGCAACGTAAGGACCTAGTGGTCAACTAGTCATTTTGTATGAGCACAAATATTCCATTTTCTTACATCTTTCTCACTGTAGACTAAATCGGTTGTTACAATGAAGCGGAGGATTATACAGCATTGCGTTTTAGATACCTAGTAATGAAATGCTAATGGTTAGAGTATTTCCGTTGCAATGACATTACTAAAATATATGCTTTCTCAAATTACTCTGGACAATTAATTTATTTCTAGAATTTGTACCCAGTATCTAAATGTGAAAATAATGAAAGAATCTGCCACCAAGAAACGCTAGGCTAACGCAAGTAAACATAAAGAGCATTTAACTTTTCGATAAAGCAAATATCTTTTAGCTTGCTTGCAAGTAGAGTAGTAATTTCATCAAGACTCGATGGTCTTCATAACTCCTTTCTACCTCAAAATACTTTTGAACGAACGAAAACGGCATATAGACTTCATCATCCTCTCGTCTACACTGCACAGTGTACTCCGTGTTTATCAAGCACTCGATCTCTTGGTACTGGTTAACCTTGAAATCCTGCATAAACGCCTGGGCCCCACGGTTAATGAAGCGAAGTGTTGTGTCGTTATCTTCGGCGGTAACAGGACTACCCCTAGCATAGAAAACTCATTGATAAGACACCATTTTTGCTGTACCTATGTCAGCAAACGAATTATGGAAATGTGTACATTATTGCTTCATAATTTATTCAACGAATGTTTGTTGTCTTTTTCATTTTTCTCTTTTGTGACTTGCACTTTTCTTGCAGTGAGAAATGATTAATATACAGAGTAAGTAATGTTTCCTTTCTTTTCTTCAATTTTGTTTCTCCGTGGAAAATATGTATTGCACTTACTTCTAACATCCACCAGAAGGCTATACCATACCAATATTATATTCTATTCCATACGAAGTGTGTATTAACTTAAATGTTTGTATCCACCATGTTGTGAGAAATTTTCAGTTCGTTACTGAGTAAGTATCTCTCATACCATGCGGAGAATTACAGAAGCATATTGTACTAGCTTATCAATTCCTTAAAGGTTTCCGTCTTAATATTAATCTCGTCATAAAATGCCCTGATATAAAAAAAAATATTTTGCAAAGTATGGACAAAGACCTTTGAAAATTGTCAAAAATATTACCCTAATCGGCGCACACTCTCCTTTCTTGTGCAGCCAGTGAATAAAGCGAAACACACAAGTATTGTGCATGCAGCAAGAAGTAATAGCACCGCCCGCAGATTGACTCGCATTCTTATGTATACATCTGTTGATTCCAGCCTCGTTAACACCTTTGTCACGGCATCATAATTCTGATGTTAGAGAAAATAAATAATGTGAAAAGGTAAACTTGTGCATTCATGTTCACCAATAGGACACAGAAATTAGAAATGTTGACCTAAGAATTATATTCATATAAATGACGTGTTAACCAATTGCCGTAGAGATAGATAACATTTTTACTTACAGAACACGTGGGTCTACAGTACAAAGCCAACATGGTTACCAGAAAAATATTTTCATGATCTCTTTCTTCTTGCCCCTAAACTCGAAACATTATTTTAATCACCACGGTATTGACTGATGAATATAACGATCGAAGTTAACTAATGTGAACTCAGTTACTTTCACATTATAAATGAAATCCAACCATATCAATTCAGCTTTAATATTTTAACAACAGTACATGTAAAATGTATTCTTTACACTGTTCAAACACAGTTGTTCAGGACTAAAATCATAATCAGTGACACGGCTAACTCTGTCTAACATTGTGAAACATCGATAATTAAGCTGACCATCTAACTTATTTTCGCTTAAACAACACGATATCGGGTCCTGCTAGAATTTATCACAAGACACTATATGAAAGACAACAAATGAGAGAAAGCTTTATGTAAAGTTAATGCATCAGTGCAAGAAACATAAAGCTGAATAATAATAATAATAATAATAATAGTAATATCATATACACATAACTGGAACCAAGAATATTTTTTGGTATGACAGCCATAATACTTCTAGAATATATATATATATATATATATATATATATATATATATATATATATATATATATATATATATATATATATATATATACCATAGTCTCAAATTCCATCTTTCAAAACGTCCAGTGAAGATTATTGAATGCTAAACTCAAGTTCCCTCGGAGTAAAGGTAATCTGACTTAATTTTACTCCCTTCAGTCAACAGCCACAAACTATGCTTTACTATATGTTGAAGCAACTAACGAATGAATAAATAAGCGACTGAATGAAGTATTTTATGACTTGAAAAGGTTTTATAGTCTGGTAATGCTATTGACAAGGCATTGTACGATAGAAACATCTTTTATTACTAATCGTGACAAATGAGTCAGAAAGTTGAACTTGGGTTGCGTCATTACACAGACTGATTTTGTAATAAATACTTTAACGTTTTAACTAATAATATTGAAAATAGAAATGAAAGACATGGATTTATGTTACAAACGCACGCGTCACTGATTGGAAAGAAATGAAAGCAGTAAAATAAAGTTTTGGAAAGAAAGGACGAGGCTCACATTAACACGTTTAAACCTTATTTCCAAACTTGTAATGTTAATACGTGAAGAAAATTACTTTAGAAGGAAGAAAATCTTGCATAACACTTTAAGTCACACAATATAGAAATATAATTGCTTGACATGTAGATTATATTGTCTGGAGGATATCAATAAGCATCACTTACCCTTCCGTATAGATTGAGGTTTCAGCTTTTCAAATACTAATGACATACTAGCACAAACTGCTAGTAGACCATCTTTACCTGGCTAAGCCCCCTCACAAGAGAATGAATACTTTACCTTTAACTTTTCATTCTTACCCCCCGGCGCTGCAATTATACAGATAAGAAAGGAACAAAAAAGGTGATTTACAACAACATAGATAAAAGAACCTTTAAGACAGACCTGTCTGATTTAAGAAATAGAGCTGATTTAGTTTACCCTGAGGGACCTTCCTAATCAACAAACCGGTAAAAGTCAAATCTGAAAGTTCACACAACAGCAAATAGTACTTATGATGAAATAAAGATATTAGTGTGACTGTTTTACTCTAATGATTTTGTTCTTACACTCAAAACATTGACGTACGATCTATCTGATGTTTTCTTTTCATCTACAACTGTAATGAAAGGTTGTAAATAAAAGACTTTCATCGTTACATCTTTTTAATTTCTTTTAAACATTTTGCTAATAGATACACTCTATGCCTCATTAGTCCTACGCAGGTGATAACATAATGCATTCATTCTAAACATTGAAACACTTATTTGTAAAACTGTCAGTCTCTAGCAAAAGGTTGAAGATCCCATCTATAGCTTGTAAAGTCTGAGATTTCTTGTCAATATTTCCATTAAGAAAAGATCCCGAGTATTAGGACAGGGCCCTGGACGATAGGTATCTTTTGGCATGATACGTTTGACTCAGGGTAATCAACAACACTTAAAATGTCAAAACGTCTGATATAATATCGCAGGTTAAGAAACCAAATCCCACTATAATTCAACTCTGAACCAATACCAACATGAACACGTTTAAAGTTTTACCCCAATTTAACCACGATAGAAAACGAAGCTAAGTTTGGCCATTTTGTCTCGGATGTAGTTAGGCAGTAAATTAGTTTGAATCCCGGTTAGTGATATCATAGAATGTTATAGTACTGTACGCCATCGAACTCACGTACTAAACATTTTGTAAAGAATTCTTGGCACATTTTATTACAATAGGAATATTACTGTATGTTATGTGCTTATAATGTATTAGTCTGCTCTGACAATACAGGGTACACATTTTGACACAGAAAGGCAATTGACGAGGATTATTCTGATTTATCCATCAATTGTTATGCAGGTAGCCTCTTTCCTAGGGTTCATGCCTGCTCTTCCATCCAAATATGTGAAAGCTGGTGATAATTTGCTAAGATTAAACTTGCGCGAGGAAGGCAAATGCAAATTGAATGGCCGTCAGCCCTGAAATATTTGATAATAATGTCGATGTTATATGTTAATAATTATTACTTACTACTTTGTACCTTTTCAGTGAATGCAGTTTAAATTATTGCATACATAATAACGTAGACATTTTTTTTTATCTCGAATCTGAGAAGATACGCAGACACTAACTTTCACCGGTTGTATAGCTGTTGTTGTCACTTTGGTTCATACAAACAGATGAACAGTCACTGTTGCACGAAAATTCAAGGCAATTCGATTGTAAGGTAAATATATGAAATCGATCAATCTATCACAAATCAAGGTGATTTTGATATCCCGTTTGCGCTCTGGCAATGTGTAAAATTTTTAACGCTACTGACACAGTATAATATCCTTTGTTCTGAATCTTATTTGCAAAGATATGTGTAAATATATACATACAATGCAAATAACAGTTGCTTTGTGTTTAAGATTCTTTCATAAATGCTGTATTAAATGTTTTATCAAGTCTACGATATATTTACTGTTCAATTCATTTATTTAATATTAACATATGATTTTAGGAATAGTTCAATCTTATGCCTTAAGGCTTAGATACGTATTGTAAGGAAAGGTAAAGTTTAAAATCCAGTGCTGAGATAATAGCAGCTGTATCATTACCGAACTTAAAGTTCTTGACGGAGCAGTTACAGTTTAACAGAACATACTGCGAACGGGTGAAGGTCTTCATAAGTGTGTCACAAATTTGTATGTTCGCGTTTGCGCACTAGTGTTAAATCTTCTTGAGCTTGTTAACAGTATAATATATCGATCAACGAACATTCGTTCTGTGTGATCCTTACGACTCTACTATTGACATCCAACTGTTGTGCAATGTGAATTGGATTGTAAATATTGCGAATGGAGTTAATTGCACCCATAAAATTCCTGCACCCAGGCGAAAGTAAATACGCTTCTAATTTATAATTGACATAAATACTGTATATATGTATTGTAGTATATATGTATTGTAACACTGTCTTTACACTATGAAGGGTATAAAATAAACTTGTTAGTGACCATAGACATGATTCCTACAAACTTCACCAAATCCCCACGTCATCTTTAATTGCTAACACATTTTGTGCTTGTTTGTTGTGTCCTGGACTTCAACATGTGTCGAGATTACTCTTGTCATTAGGAAAGATTCCATTCCTTAAACGTATATGTCACCCATGAAAACTGCTAGAGGCATTACAATTATTCTATGTAAACATGTGTTAATAAAAGCGTAGTTACTCGATAGTCTATAAAATGGTGACGTAGACGAAGACGCTAAAAACGAGAATAAAGTGCAAGTGGGTTTTAATATTGTGAAACGTACAGTAATGGCTGAATAGTCAGGACGTTCAGGGCGTATGCGTTGATTTTTTACTCTGTTCTGCCCAAGTTTCACTAAACGTCTCAACTTCTTTTCTCATATTGTATTCGTAAAGGTTCGTTCTGTTTTAAAGTTTGGCAGCAAGGAATATGTCACTGTCTCTTCAGTAGACTTCAAGAAGTAAGGTCAATTCATAATATAAAAAATTATGTGGGAACTTGTGTTTCTTTCTTAGCAACTCTGTTTTATTTTAAGAATAAGAAGACATATAGAAGTATAATTATCGACTATGTATTTTTCTTCTCCTATCCCCACTAATTATAAACACTTCAATATTATATGAAATATTACAATTGAGAAAATGTAAATTCTCAATGTGTAGAAAATTTTCAAGAATGCAAAAAGGTCCTCGGCCCTGATAGTATGTATACAGTTTAATACAGAATTTTGAATTCAGTACGAGCTTGAAAATTACAACGATTGTATAACCTCTAGGTTAGATTCATATTTATCCTTGATTATGTTTCAAATTAGTAAGCCATACCCGATTGCGAGTGGGATACTATTTGCGCCATCTTTCATTACATATTTACATGATCAGCAAATGACATTTGACCTGAAAATGAAATGATTATCATATTACTCAATATTTAATTTTCGGAATAGCAAATAATTGTCATCATTATGTAAAATGTCTTGCTTACTACATGTGAAATTATATATATATATATAACAATTAGTGACGGGTGATTAGTGATGATAGTGTGAAATAGGCACGATATGTATTTTGTGTCTGTCTTAGCACTATTGATAACAAAAATAACTCCACCTTCAGATCATATTTTTATCTGTAATTTGAATATCCGACCAACTCGATGATGATTTTGCACAAAAGAACGATTTCCGTGAAATGTAATATTAGCCTGTCTGTTTCAACCAAATTATATTCGAAGTCTGACATAAATCATATTGCATGCATTAACCTTTATGTGTGCATAGGAAGCAGGTTTAAAGTGATTTTGTGTTTTGTCTATTCCACAAAAAGTTACTATTGTGCTAAACTGTATTTTAGTTCAAATGTGTTTCCGTTTACTTACTCTTTTATAATATCATGAACATATTTTAACTTCATCTGTTTTCAATTAAGTCTTCTTTATTGAAGGAAAAATTATTTATCATGCTAATGTAACATCAAAGCATGTGGAAACGACGACAATTAAAACTTTCGAGTTTGTTTTTAACTACATCTATAATTTTAAGGCATACTGATACTTTATATGTACTGTCAAAATCCAGTCTGCACAGCAAAATGTGTTATTAACGAGCTGGTATCTAAATGTTTTAATCAGGCTTATATTACATGCGCAATTTATGATCAAATAAGATGTAAAGAATAGTATACATTTGGCTGAATATTGTAGCTAGAAAAATATATACATGTCGTATATTACCAGAAGAGTTAACCATTCATTAAAAAAAACATGCAAATGTACAGATTTGTTATATTTTGGGGTTTAACTCCATTTCTCAGTGCAAGATAGGCTATACATGGCGGACAGTATGATTGATGGAGGAAGAACCCGTCAAAACCCAGGTAAACTATACATGGCGGACAGTATGATTGGTGGTGGAAGAACCCGTCAAAACCCAGGTAAGGACCATCCCTCACGGGAAAATCCTGGCACATTTCTCAAATACCCGCACTGGCCGAGCCCGAGCCTCGAACCCACTCAGACATAGGTGGATGATAGTGATCGGGAATGGACATTCTCGTGTTCATTTCTTACAAAACCTAAGCCGACTGGACATTCTGGTGTTCATTTCTTACAGTACCGAAGCCGAATGGACATTCTGGTGTTCATTTCTTAGAATACCGAAGCCGATTGACATTCTGGTGTTCATTTCTTACAACACCTAAGCAGAATGGACATTCTGACAACTACATAGCTTGAATATTTACATGGTCTGACAAGTATTGTGTATAATTGTATGCGGGGCATCTTTAATGGTAAGCACGATTTGCCTTGAAAATATAACATTCTTGCTTATGTGAGAATAAATTTTTTTTTAAAAATAATCTATGTAGAGCAATGTTTAACCTGTCATAAGGGGATAACATTTCATCAATTGTATGAAATGAACTGACTTGGCAAGATCGTCACTAAAGCTATTATAGAAAACATATAGCAGCAAAATGTTTAACGATTTGGTCTCAGTGTCACAAAATTGAGATCCCTCGCCATGGATGTTACTGCAACCATGGTATGTATAGCGCAGAATTAAAACTGTATAGAGACAATGCAGACGAGTTTTGTCAAGAAGAGTTCCATTTTACGGAAGCAATCTTCACTTGTGGAGATATGTAAAATGGAAATATATTATTGATTGCTATCCATTGATAGAATTGCTATGTGTTGGATATTTCATAATTTATTCTAAACTGTGCACGGCAACTGACCTATGCCACTTGGCGCCATATTGTTTGATATAAGATAAATTTAATTATATTTTCCATGCATTCAATGATATTAATTTTCTTGTCCTTATAATCCAGTGTGATCATTCTTGCAGGAAACAGATTCAAATACTAATGTGGTTATTATAATAATAATAATCTCGGATAGTCGTTCTTGTGAAATAATTTGATGCATAAGGAAACCAACTCATACATGATGTATATTACCGCATTCGTACTTGACCGTATCTCATGTATTACATGGCTCGTTCGTTATATTTTACCTGTTCTGGGTTGGCGGTGTCGTTGAACTTTGAGGTTTTTATGTCACCCGGATACTGCGATCGATGGTGACTTTGATTCGAAGGACGGATCTAGTTTTCTCAATGTGAGTGTCCAAAGGTTCTGGACAAGAGGGTCTGCGGGATAAGGTGATTCTCGAGGGATCCCTCGGCATACCGAGAGGAGCGGATAACGTGAGGTTGTTCCTTCACGACTGGAAAATAGCTTTGGAATCGAAATTCTTCAGTAATCGCCAACTGTATACCACAAGATGAATAACATAATACGTTTCACTTTTGAATCAATGAAATTCAGCATCACTATATTTGTGAAAATTTAATTCAGTATCACTGAATGGGTGAAATCCAGTTGTGCACCCATCATACTTGTTGATGAACCGTCTATCAATCATACTTGCTTATACATTTCATAGTGATTATACCATGGTGATAGATACACGTGTCAATTATACTTATTTATAATTCCACATATTAATAATATTTGGGAATAGTTACATGCGTTGATCATATATGTCTATTAGTTTAATTCCACGTTTTGATCGGTTCAGTTTAGAAATGACATTATTTTCTTATATTCGTTACTGAAACTTTGTGCTCATCATTTTGTTATATCCACTATTGGGCTTAATGCGCATGGGTATTTTGTCAGAGACAAACATTATTATTAAGCATTATAAATAAGCATATGTTTATTGCGTCTGCTAGATCCAGTTCCATCTGTTACCCATCCTGTTACATTATTCTCTAAATAATATTAGAGTTTTTGTCAGTTAGACATAGTAGGAAACATCAGCATATTAAATTTGTATGCGTGAAGATCTGTTTTTTCTTAACAGACAAGTGGATGCATTCCTCAAAATAATAGAAATCCACACATGTTCCTCAGAAGAAAAACAAAAACAAAAAAAAACAAAAAAACAAAACAAGACTCTTGCAGCAAAATCAAAGTGCGAAAGAACTGATTCAATTACAATTTCAAAATGCCGACCAAACTACACAGACTATGAATGGCAATGTTACTCAATCGTAAAAGAATTTGGTGTTCTTGCTTTGCTAGTAAATATTGGTTTAGAATAATATTTGTAAGAGATTTTACACGACATTTTTCGTAATCTTCCTTAAATAAAACTCAAGATTGCCAGTTTGTCCTTTTTGTACATACAAACTGAGTGATGTAAAAAAATCCCTCCGTCTCTCCAGGATATACCTTACAAGGTATACAAAAGGTATGAATCTAATCACAATATGTGATAAAATAATCTAGATTTGTTTCAATACATGATACACGAGCATTCAAAAAAATTCTGTATGCTAATATATTTTTATCCATTAAACAAGAGATATCCGTGTATTTTAATTTTTTTCCTTGAAATTATTCTTGTTGAAGAAACTAAATGAAAATGGCTTAATCTTTCACATGGGAGCGTTGAACTATTTGTCAAATACACAACATATAACACACGACTAAAGAGAGACCTGTAAAGATGTATAGCATATCAGATCCACTCAGACCAATAAATAAAGCCATCAACTTTGACACAATCACCGTGTTATCGGTCTTGTACTACTACTCCATCATCAAAGAGTCTATAACCCTCCTACGTTCAGTTCGTTTCACTGAATACCCTGGCATACTACAACGTAATTTTCACTTTGTTTCTGTGCCTCTGAGTTTTCCTTAATGAGTATTGGGATTCTCTCAAATACTGACAAGAAGCTAGCAAGCATATCGGATATTTGAATCTGCAATGATACCACCAGAGACCTCAAGCTTCTAATATTCGACATCTACTTTATCGAAGTTCGTGGATAGTGACCAATACAGAAGACACGACAGACACCATTGCCATGAAGAGATCTTTGCCATGTTTGCATACCTCTAATTATGACTCAACAGCTCAAGCACTGGTGCGGGTTACAGCAATTTCTATGTAACATCTCTGAAATTACTCAAGTCAGTTTTAGATTCATCTTACCTTGCACACGGTATTCTTTGAGTCAGACCATTTTCAAACTTCATGTTAGGAGCCTATTCCACATACGTGAATAAACATGGCTATTGCACACATGGAGAGGAATACAACTATCTTTAAAATATTGAGATAAACTAGACAGTACAATCCAATGCATATCTGTGATATCTACACCATTATATAAGTCAATTATCCAAATACCTATACTACAGTCGATGTTTGCTTTGAAATGAGACGCGTATTTGTATTGGCAGTCAGCGTGAAACAGACACGCCTCTAAAGATTTTTATACACAAAAGGCGAAACCCCGATAAGCGAGAAGCAAGTGTCACTTTAACAATTAAATCATTCGAAAACCACAGCAGTCATATATTAAAGACCTAAGCGTGGGTCTGGCTTCAAATATAAATAATGTATGTTAAATGTACTACGTAGTTACGATCACTTGGAGTTCTCTTACATAACATTAGGAGTGCAGAATATATTTGTGACTGAAGAAACTGTCCATGAAGGTGCAGTAAGGAAAGTTAAAGTGATGACAATATTACAGCAGGCGTCGGGTATTTAACTAAAAATTATTTTGTATATACAGATTTCGCTTCAAAGACACACAACCGAAACGAACCATCAATTCTACTGCAAAATGACTATAAGCACTATGCGACTCTGACAGAATCCATCAATTTAATTACACGCACGCACGGACAAATACTACTACTACTACTAATAATAATAATAGTGATAATAATAATAATGTAGACTTAGCACAGCGCCTACTCTATAGAAGCTATAAGCGCTCTGCAATATTAGATAACACATTAATGCATATGCAACAAGATTACAAAAAAAAAAAAAACAACAACAAAAACAAAAAAAAAAACAATGGAATTACAAACCAGAAACATGCTGTCCATAAGCAAGCAAACATTATTAAGTCTTTAAGTCTGTTCTTGTAGTCGAAATATGTGAGTTTTAAGAGCATTCTTGAATGAGATTACAGTGTCCTTGTCTCTAAGATTAACAGGTAAATTCGTTCCACGTAGCTGGGCTCTGATGCGCAAAAGAATGTTGTCCACATGACTTCGTTTTAACAGTGGTGACAATGAGAATGCGAGTGTCAGAAGATGGAGCTTACGCTTCTAGAAAGGGTGTACACATGAGTGAGGTCAGATAGGTACATTGGACTAGAGCCAGCTAGCAAACTATAGAATAGTGAACAGGTTTTGTGTTTGATTCTGTATGGAACGGGTACCTAGTGGAGTAGTGGAGAGCGGGTGGAGGTGAATTCAGTTCTTCTTAAACTAAGGATAATCCGAGCAGCTGTATTTAAATTTTTTTTTTCTTTTTTTTTTCTTTTTTTTTTAAAATTCCTATAATAGATACTGAGACGAAACAGACGTTAATTACAATAGTCCAGTCTTAAAAGTACTAAGGAGCACACAAGTGCTTTTGTGGCTTCAACCGAACAAAAATTTCGAATGGAGCTGATGCATCTCAGTTCCAGATATGCAGCCTTGCATATGTTCATTACATGTTGGTGTAATGAGAGTACATTCGAGAGTGACACCTAGGTTTCGTACTGACTGTGTAAATTTAGTATTGCTGATACTTAGTGTTTGAGGTAAAGGATATGAATGAGAAGGTCTTTGCGTTGTGATCAGGATGGCATCAGTTTTACCATCATTCATCTGCAGCGTGTTATATGTCATCCATGACTTCACATCGCAAATGCGCGAGTCTACGCCATGAAACAGGGCGGTCGTTCTTTAAGTCGTTATAGTCAGGCGTCGGTTTCTTCAACAGAGGTTTTACAATGGTAGTTTTGAAAAATTATGGGAATTTCCCCATGACAGAGAAGTATTGAAAACACCAGTTAGTACAAACAATATTGAATCTAAGCACTCAAGCAGCAGTGATGTCTGAATCGGATCGAGTTGTTGTGACTTGGGTCGCTGTTCATCACAACTGTATGTACCAAATCCATAGAGACAGTTTCAAGTGCTGTTAAAGGTTGCGATTTATATTCTGTATCACATCTGTATGGTGACGATGATTTAACTGGAATTGTGTTGTCAAGCTTATGTTTAATGGATTATACTTTGTCATGGAAGAAATTTGCAAAGAGGTCCAGAAAGTCAGCCGGAGAGGAGGTCGTACGACATTAACTCTTTGCAGCTGGAACTTTCAGTGATCTTAGTACTGTAGTATGCAAATTTTGCTGCGTGAACTATGTTTGTGACATTCTTCTTAGCAGCTCATAGATCTGCTTATGAATAGTGATGCTGGTGTAAGGTCAAAGCCTCTCAGCCTTAAAGCATTCTCATGTGACAGTGCCAAGCTGGTTCCTAACATTACTATACCATGGAGGAAACTTTTGAATTTATACTTGCAATAGGCTGCTGAGAAATATTTGTCACACAATTCACGCAAGAACTTATCAAGCTTTATTGCTGTTGGAGGTAACGAAGTTATTAAATTTACTTGGATGATATGCATCAACTGGGTTCTATTTATTATACTGTGGTTTCTCTTGGTAGCAAACAGAGATGGTGTGTGAGATGGCATATAACGCAGAGGTGATCTGATGCAAGTTAGTGAGACACCAGTGAAGACTGTATAATATTATCATTTTTGTCTGTGAAGAATTCAGTCTCAAATATGACCATGTATATGGGTGGGATACCTAAATGGCAGTTTAAAGTTGAAAATATGAATAGATTCTAGGGGTTTTTATGTGTATGGATTTACAGGACAGTCCATGTGAAGGTGGGAAATCTCAAAGAATGATCAGTTTGACACCTATCGAATTGACATACTCCAGGAGGTTAGAGACCTATTCCAAAAAACGAAGCCATTCAGCTAGGAGGAGGGTGGTATAGACAGAAAAAACTGAAATGACCATTATTCCAGTGTGATTGACTAGTAGAAACGATTTGTGGTCGAAATTGAAGGTTGTAGTATAGTTAAGATGTTTGATTTTGGAGTTCCTTCGCTGGAATGGGGAGATAATGACTTGGTAGAGTAACTGAAGGGTTTTAGATTGGTGCACTGTATCTTATTGCCTGATTATTTTTAGTCATGTATATGATTGTAAAAAAGACGTCGATATCC
The DNA here is from genome assembly GCA_016617855.1 of Megalonaias nervosa. Taxonomy (NCBI): domain Eukaryota; kingdom Metazoa; phylum Mollusca; class Bivalvia; order Unionida; family Unionidae; genus Megalonaias; species Megalonaias nervosa. The sequence continues at coordinate 1,995 of JAECUM010050733.1, read as the reverse complement.
TGACCGTTGATAAAGTTAGTGATTTCTGTGCGGCTTTCTGGTGTCGGAAATGCAATGCATAGTGGTTCCTCAGACGTCAAGGTTGACGATTGAAGAGGAATTTGAATTAACTTATTAAAATTAACAGTCGTGTTTTCAAACTTGTTGAGAAGAAAAGGGCGAAAGTAAGATAACTGGACTCTTTCTTCCTGCTCTACGGTAGCATGCTTTGAAATAAAAAGCAAACGGCGGTTGTAGCAGTGGGACAAGACGACTGAGAATAAGTCTAATAGTTCTCTTTTTTAAAACATGTAAGTGAACAACCACACTACAACAGAACAGCCAATGCATAATGAAATCAGTAATGTAGACGAATACGAGCAACAAATATATAAGTGGCAGGTTAATTTGCTTTGGTGGTTATCGATGTATCGGTGTCTAGAGGATCCTGCGAATATTAAAATATGAAATTTAATGGATGGAATAAATGGAAATCTGAGCAGAGACAAAGAATGCAACAACACGAGCCCCCGTATACAGAATATAACAAAGTAATTATTTAGATAAATGATACAAAATTTTGCAAACCAGTTGTTGGATGCATCTTTCCTAGAAAAATAAATTAACGCAGAGTTCTAAAATGCAATTAGCAGTTCTGTTTACATAGATACAGCTAATTTCATCAGGAAATCGAGATAGCGTTTCGAACTTCAATTGTCCGGCATGTCTTCATAGCCTGATAACTGGTTGCTGGTCACTCTCCAGAATCAAGCTGATTTGCCGGTTGGGGTCGACTTGCACGTGGACATTCTTGTCCCCTCTGACTTACTCTTGGGTCACTGCCTTTAGTGGCTTCTCGACTCGTCCAGTCTATTTTCCTTGTCGTGTACTCTTATGCTACGTTGTCACTCTCATGTTAGTCCCGGATGTTATTTTTCTGATAAGACAGAATAAATGCGGCGTAATACTTTGAGTTGCTTCTCATACACTGAAATGACTATACATCCCAATATCCGTTACACTTCAGAATAGCTGTATCACATTTCGCAACTGACACTTGGCTGCTAATTGGTTTCAGGGAATAACCTTGCAACCAATACAACGAATATCAAATTTGTCTACATACAATTGATCACTATTTGACTAATGTCGGAAACATGCACATATACTGCTTATCAACAAATAATCATATATCCAACATTGCTTTTCCAATGGTTTATACAACACATTCATAGGTTACAATATTTCATATCTTAGTCATACAAATAGATAAATCAGAATTCACGTCTTAGCCTAACTACACTATTGCTAACTAACAATGTATTGGTATAAGGTATCACACAAACCTTATATAATAATCAATTGTTAGTATACATGCTTCCTATATAATTTAATACAAATTTATTCAAACACTTATCTTAAGACTCATATCAAGAACAATATGTATGAAATTAAGACACATTAACTTGCTTTGAGATTTGTTCTTTTTCCTTTTCGCAGAACCGTCTCCTTACAACCCCGGTTACGTGTCTCGCATAGACTCTAAACTACTCGTCCCTTGGACAATCTTTACGAGGGTTTTTGCCTTCCCTCGGAATCAAGATCTTTTGCCTCGCGCAGAAACTTAGATTACCTAATTTGCGTTGTAAGATATTTATAGAACACGATACTTCGCACGGGAAAAACACTCCATACCATTAACTTACCCAATCAGAATTCAGGTTTATCTAACCGGCATTACTAACATACGCCCCTCAAGGGTTGTAAAGGTTCTCATTATTTCCTGTTTCCCTTAATTCCGATATTTGCAAAGTTCAACATATGAAAAATAGTTCAGCAATTAAAAAAGCACTTTCTGCAATATTTTAACCCTTTCCATTTTGATGAACAAAACCCATTCTTTACCATTGTCCAGTTTCGCCTGACATAGTTATCAAACTGAACCTCATTAATAATCAATATTATTCTTACCAGATATACTTAAGTACTAGCATCCTTAAACATGCCACGGATTCA
>JAECUM010050732.1:0-17501 GCA_016617855.1 Megalonaias nervosa | reverse complement strand
ACCAGCTGCAGCCGCTAACGCAGACGCTACAAGAGTCTCACTTATTGCTGCTTGCAATAATCTTGGTATAACCGAACCAGCTGCAGGTGATGACGGTACTGCAATGTTAAATTTAGTTAATAATTTAGTTAATAACCCGACATTTAACGTAAAAAATAGACGTTACAATGAAGGTTTTGCCAAGAGAAAGACACTTGCAGCAGTATCACGTCAAATTACAATGATGCTGCCACTAAGTACAGTATTTGGCTTTTGCAGGGACTATAATAAAGTATTTCGTGGAGTTAAACATACGCTTATTTTAGATCGATCAGATCAAAACGACTGCCTGTTTAGGTCAGGTGGGGCTGATGTACAATTTATCATAAACAAACTTGCGCTGTGGATGCCACGAATAACTCCGTCAATCACTAAAATGGCGGAATTAAATAATATGCTGGAAAAACACACAAACAGAATTTATTTTCAGCAACATAGAATATATCAAACAGCGGTTCCGAATACCACAGATTACACATGGCGAGTTACAACAACACCAAGTGAACAAAAACCACGGCAATTATTTGTTGTATTTCAGCAACAAGCTCGACGTAACAACCAACAACAAAATAATGCGATATTTGATAATGCTGATGTTAGACGAATATATGCTAGAATAAATTCAAAACAATATCCCGAACGGACGATAGAATGTAATTTTGCAGATGATGCTAATGAAAACATTACTAGACCGTACATGTACCTGCTCGATGCAGTGCAAAAATATCAAGATGTTGGAGATGGATCTCAGATACCAGTAGAGGAATTTCGTACACTTTATCCGATATTTTATTTTGATGTTAGCAAACATAGCGAGCGAGCTGTAGACAGCACAGCTGATATTGAAATTACTTGGACACTAGGAGCAGCTCCAGCAGCGCAGTTAAACGTGTATGCGTTAGTGATAAGCGATAGATTTGTTACAATTGACTCTGTCGGAGGTAAACTGACAGTCCAAGTTTAAAGTGCTTCAAGTTTAATCTATAATCGTTATATAAGATGACAAAATATATTGTAAAAGAAATACATTTGACTGATGGTCAAGTTAAAAAATTAGCAGCTGCTGTTGCAAAACGGAGTCAGGTTTCATTAAAGATCAACCCAAGAGACTCCGTCTCTCACACCCAAGCAGGTGCTTTAACAAAATTGTTGTTAACCAAAAAACAAGTAAATAAATACGATCGCAAAAAACCTTTTGTTTTAAATTTAAGTGCTGCACAAATTACTGCAATGGCAAAACATGGCGGCTTCTTCAGTCCGGCATTATCTGTGATAGCCAATACATTACTACCTAAAATCTTGCCAGTGTTAGGTACATTAGGATTAGCAGCAGCGTCTGGGGCAATATCTGGCGCAAAGGAAAAGGCAGTTAAAGGTAGTGGTATTGTCCGCGGCAGTGGTATAAAGAAAATTTTTGTATAAATGTTCGATGGCAACAATTTTATCTGACTGATAAATATAATGCCAAAACGAAAAACAGCAACGAAAAGAAAGACAACGACGAAAAAAAAAGACACGACAGCGAAAAGGTGGATTTCTTCCAATAGCTCCATTACTAGCAGGATTGGCAGGAAGTCTATTGCCAGGTCTGTTAGGACGAGGACGAGGATTAATGTTGCCAGGAACAAGGTCGCGTTAAGTAATTTTGATATACTTGACAAACTAAAAAATGTAAAACATTTCAGTGGAGTTTACTCTAAAGATGAACTTATGGTGATTCCAGCGCAAGCGACACCATCGTGTGTTATAAATATACAGGATTTCAATGACGGATCTGGCACACATTGGGTAGCTGTTTATGATAACAATTATTTTGAGTCGTTCGGAATTCCACCAAGTGACGCAGTAAAAAAATATATGAGCAGAATGCAGGAGACAAAATCTCCAGAGACGAAGTCTCTTGCGAAATTAATAAATTATTCGTCTAATCAAATTCAACCAGTTGGAACTTCCACTTGTGGATATTATTGCGTAATGTTCATCAAACAGATGACAAAAAATCCAGATTTTTTAAAGTTTATTTTGCAATTTGATAAAAGACCTTCTCACGCTAATGATGATATTGCATTTAATTTTTGTAAAGCTACCTAAAGATTGCAATTAATTTTATCTAAACTCCTTGATATAACAATGTCAACATATTGTCTTAAATGTAAAACTAAAACAGAAAATAAAGACGAAAAAACAGAAAAAACAAAAAATAATAGAATAAGGCTGAAAAGTATTTATGCAATCTGCGGAAGAAAAAAAAGTATGTTTTTACCAAAAACAAGCGGAGCGGGTTACCCTCCTGACGTTGTAAGGGAGATTATTTTAGTAGACGACTAAATAAATAATGACATGCGGCTGCGTTTGCGATAGAGATTTATGTCTCGAGCAAAATAAAATTATTACATATTGCCAGAAATGCAAAAACAGAGAAATAATTGGAACAGGTATAGATATACATAAATTAATTGGCAAATTGCCGAGACCAAAAGGCGGTTGGACATTGCCAGGCCATAAATATACAGGTCCTTATAATCCTCTTGATGAACAACTTGACGAAAACGATAATCTGCTGCCAGGACAAGAGCCTTACAATCAAGTTGACGCAATAGCAATGCGTCATGATATCTGCTATAGAGATATTGAGCTTCCTGGCAGCGATCAAAATAAACACAGCTGCGATAAAGTAATGTTAGACGAACTTCGTGAAATGAAACCTGCAAATATACGAGAACGTATTGACCGAAGGCTGGTTCAGGGTTTTATTGGAGCAAAATATAAATTAGGTCTTGGAAAAGAATTATATGATGATCTTGCCTTGGAGACGCTAGCGTCTCAACTACACAGACCTAAAAAAAAAAAGTTTCCGCAACGTAAAGTTGTCGCAAATGCCGTTGATGATATCTGGGCGATAGATTTAGTTGATATGTCAAATCTAGCTCAATTTAACGTTGGCGCTGATGGCGCTCCAAAAAGATATCTTTTTAATGTTGTAGATGTTTTTAGCAAATACGCGTTTAGTATACCAGTTTCGGATAAAACAGGGACCTCGATGACTGATGCGCTAAAACAAATTATTGTTAACGCAGAAAGAAAACAAACAAAACATGGACTGATCATGGAGTGGAGTTTTTTAATAAAAAATTCGAGCAGTTTTTAGAGCAAAATAACATTAAAAAATATGTTACAGGAAACGAGGGAAAAAGCGTCATTGTCGAGCGATTTAATCGCACACTAAACGAAAAAATCCATAAGTATTTGACAGCTAAAAACACGAATAAATATATCGACAATTTACAGAAAATTGTTACCGAGTATAATAACACGAAACACAGATCCATCAGAATGTCGCCAAACGACGCGATTTCAAATCCAATACTAGCAAACGAAAACATGTACCGACGACATAAATTTAAAGTTGGCGATAAAGTTAGAATTTCGCTGACAAAAAAAAACATTTGAAAAAGGTTATACTCATAACTGGAGCGAAGAAGTATTTGTTGTTGATAAAGTACTTTTAACAATACCAGTTACATATTCGCTGAAAGATTTATTAGGTGAGCCTATAACTGGCAGTTTTTACGAGCAGGAACTTCAGAAAACAGAACAAGATGTATTTGTTATTGAAAAAGTTATTAAAAAGCGTGGCAACAAAAGTTTAGTCAAATGGCGTGGATATAGCGATAAATTTAATAGTTGGGTACCAACTAGGTCGATTTCATCGACTGCGATTTCATCGACTGAATAATATTATTATAAATTTGCTCATATTTTATTAGTACTGACTTACATTTTACTGGTTTGCATAAAGAAATTAAATGTGATTTTCTCGCATCATCAACTGGCATTAAATTAAATATTTTAACAAAAATAAAATCGTATTTTATATTTCTTTGTTGCTCAGGTATTTTTACGTTTAAAAAAGGCTTTATAAGTTTCCAAAATATTTGATGCTCTGCGATAGTAAAATTAAATTTTATTATTTTTTTTAGCAATATGGTACTTAACATCATATCGCCCAGTTGTTGGTCTGCTTAAATTTTTTTTACTAACAACAACATCATCTTCTTTATCGTCATAGTTATACAAAATATCTTTTTCAGTATAATCAGCAAATCTATCACTAATAATATTTTCTGATGTAACATTAGAAACTGAAACAAAATCTCCTGAATATAGCTCAGCCAGTCTCTCAATCAAGCTCATTATTATAATAATCTTTTATCTAATTCATAAATAATACGATGTTCGAAGAAATAAAATATCATCAGCGAGTTAATATACTAAATCGCAAAGAATTATCTGAGGCAATTCGAGCTTGTTTATTGGAACATAATTTTTATTTTGTTGATGTTATGATAACATTAGGTGATTTCGACAAATTTTTATTAACAACAGCGGACAAAATGAAACTTGATACAAATAAAATGATGACATTACGATTTAATCGCGATGATGTCATGGAATTTAGTCATAATTGTCTTTCTCGGAATGATATAGAAAATATTATTAATTATCGTATCTAAAACTAAATCTATCAAATGTCAACATTGACGTTGCCGATCTTGCTTTGTCATCAGCTACATCTTTTTTGTGGATGAATTTTAAGATGCTTTGCAGCAGCTGTTATCGACTTAAATTTCATTTCTTTATTAGATTCTAAATTTATTGAAATTACTTGTCTAGCACTCGTAGCACCACCAGTATCTCCTCTTTTACTATTTTCTGGATATGTAACCAAATCTAAATTTTCTAGACGATTATCGGTTTTAATTTTGTTAATATGGTCGATAACTAAACCAGCTGGAATAACATCATTAAAAGTTTCGTAAATGAAACGATGCGACTTATAACAAACAAAATTAGTTTCTATTCCACGTACCATCACATTAAGATATCCACTGTTCTGCAACTTTCCAATAACTTTTTTTGTTCTTATACGTCGAATAATTCCCTTATCATTTGCCTCATATAGATCAAACACTGGATGGGGTTGAAATTCATTTTGTAATCCTAAATTTTCAATATTATCATCAGCAACTGTGCCATTTGCTCTGTATACACGTTGTCCTTCTGGAATATCACCGCAAAACAAAGTATAAATAAAATCTTTCCTAAACATTTAAATTCTTTCTGCATTATCGCCTTTTACTGAAATTAACATGCCAGCTGGCGTTGGTATGCCAATAGCTTTTCTAGATGCTATGTTGATAACAGAACCAAGCGCATTTGCAGCATATAGGTTGTACCTTGGGTGTACATGATAAATTTCTTGCTCTTCCGCTGTCAGTGGCAGATATCTCAAAATTTCTGTCATTATACTATAAGGTTTTTCATATCTCTAATTAGAAAAATTCAATTAAATATAAAATATTACTATATATATATATATAATGTTAAAATTGCGAGATATTGCTAAAAAGAGCATTATCAAATCAGAAAAAATTGCTTCAGCCTCTTCAGGTTATGACAATAGTTATAAACTTGATAACCAAAATGTCTTAGCAAATTTTAGCTCTACAAATTTATTTCATCTTTTACAACCTGTTATATCAGGAGAACTTGCGGCTCATAAAAGTATCAAACTTATAGTCCAATATCATATGATTTTATCAAAGTTACATGCAGTCGAGGATGTACTTTTTGAAACAAAAAGTTTTGACAGCGAAATTTCGGAACCATATTTAACAGCAAAATCGAGAAAAATATTAACTGGAACAAACATTGCCGTGGTCGCCGATGAAATACATCAAGAAATAAACAAAAAATTAGAAGAATTTACTTTGTCAGGATCAGGTTGGAAATTTGAAATGATAAAAGTTTTATTTCACACAGCAAAATATAACGTACTTCGCGGCAGCGGCGCTAATAGCGCTGGCTACGTCGATCTCCCTCAAAAAATTAAAAACAAAAAATGCTGTATAAATGTAAGAAACAATGATGACAAATGTTTTCAGTGGTCTATTCTTTCTGCGATGTTTCCAAAAGAACAAAATGCTGATCGCGTTAACAAGTATTTTCCACACGAGGACGAACTAAATTTTTCAGGAATAACTTTTCCAGTAGCAGAAAATCATATACCAAAGTTTGAAAAACAAAACAATATCTCAGTAAATGTTTTTGGATTAGATGAGAAAGAAAATGTTTACCCGAGATATATCTCAGAAAATGCTACACAGTTGACAATAAATTTATTATTTTATCAGGGACATTACTGTTGGATAAAAAACTTTAACGGATTAGTTGGCAGACAGTACAGTAAAAATAAAAATAAAAAATATTTCTGCTATAGATGTTTGCACGGTTTTTCTAGCGACGGAAGACTGCAGGAGCATCTCAAATACTGCGTTAATGTTCAAAGAATAACTATGCCTAGCGAAAAAGAAAAAATATTGAAATTTAAAAATTATAATCATAAACTAAATATTCCTTTTGTTATTTACGCTGATTTTGAGTGTCTACTCGTTCCCGTGGCTGGAGCTGAAAATAATCCGAATAAATCCAGTACTAGGAAAATACAACAGCATATTCCTTGTGGAGTAGCTTATAAAGTAGTTTGTTGCGCCAGCGATAAATTTTCATCTCCGATAAAGTTATATAGAGGTGAAGATCCAGCCGTGTGGTTACTAAAAAATTTAATAGACGAGGTTAATAAAATTTCTAACAGATTATTTAGAACAGCTCCGATGAAAATAACGTCTAAACAACAACTCGATTTCGATAAAGCAGTTGATTGTCATATTTGTGAAAAGTTGCTGGACGATTCCAAGGTGCGAGATCATTGTCATTTGACCGGCCAATATCGTGGGGCAGCTCATAACAGTTGCAATTAAAATTTCATGCTCCAGATTTTATTCCCGTAGTTTTACATAACTTTCGCGGCTATGACAGTCATATCATTGTAGAAGCTTTTGGTGATGAAAATATTAAAGCTAAACTAAAACTAAATAACGTAATAAAATGTATTCCAAATAATTATGAAAAGTATATGTCAGTGACGCTCGGCAAATTACGCTTTATTGACAGCCTGCAATTTATGGCAGCATCATTAGATGAGCTTGTAAGCAGAGCTAAAAGCGCCGGCAGTAATTTCGCTAACCTAAAAAGTTGCTTCGGTGAAAATTATATCGATTTGACAAAAAAAGGTATCTTTCCGTACGAGTACCTCGACGACTGGAGCAGATTTGATGAAACTTCTCTGCCTGACAAAGATAAATTTTACTCGCAACTCAAAAACGAAAATATCACAGATGACGAATATAAATATGCACAAGATATCTGGAATAAATTTGGTTGTAAAACATTTGGTGATTATCACGATCTATATTTGAAAACAGATGTATTATTGCTGGCAGATGTTTTCGAAAGTTTTCGTCAAGTTAGTCATACAAATTATGGATTAGATCCCTGTTGGTATTATTCCGCTCCAGGGCTGTCTTGGGACGCTCTACTAAAAACCAGCAAAATAGAACTAGATCTCCTGACAGATGTTGATATGTTTAACTTTATTGAAAAAGGTATCAGAGGTGGAATTAGCGTCATAACAAAGAAATATGCAGCCGCTAATAACAAATATCTGAAAAATTACGATAAAAATCTCCCGTCGAGTTACATTATTTATCTAGATTGTGTGAATTTGTATGGCTGGGCCATGTCAGAGCCAATGCCACACGGTGCATTTCATTGGTTAACTCCAGATCAATTTCTTAAAGAAACTGAAAAAGATTTACCTAGAAAAATTAATATAGATTTTTCCGATATCTCATATTTTGTTGAAGTTGACCTAGATTATCCTAGTTCGCTACACGATCTACATAACGACTACCCATTTTGCGCAGAGTCAATGACGATTAATTATAATTTATTATCACCTGAACAACGAGCAACGACGACATCAAAAAATTCGATTGTTAATAAGCTAGTTCCAAATTTGTTAGATAAAAGAAATTATGTTATGCATTATAAAAATTTAAAGCAAGCTTTAGATGCTGGACTAATTCTGAGAAAAGTCCATCGCGTGCTAAAGTTTAATCAGTTGAAGTGGATGGCAAATTATATTGATCTAAATACGAAACGTCGTGCTGTGGCTAAGACCGACTTTGAGAAAAACTTTTTCAAGTTAATGAATAACTCGGTGTTCGGTAAGACGATGGAAAACATTCGAAGGAGGGTTTCTATAGAAATTGCCAATGATATTAGTCGCAGAAATAAATTAGTTAACGATGATGGTTTTGTTAGTATGAAAATATTTAATGAAAATCTTGCTGCAATACAACGACGAAAGACAAATTTAAAGTTAAATAAACCGATTTATGTTGGTGCAGCTGTACTTGATATATCGAAGTGGCTGATGTATAATTTTCACTACAATTTTACCAAAAAGCAATGGCCAAATTCGGAGTTGCTATTTACTGATACGGACTCGCTAGTTTATAATATAAAATGTGAAGATGTATATAAAGATATTTACAATAATAAAAGTCTGTTCGATTTATCAGATTATCCAGCATATAGTGGATTTCAAGATAACTCAAATAAGAAAGTTATTGGGAAAATGAAAGATGAATTTATGTTTATGCCGGTGAGAGAGTTTGTTGGATTAAGAAGCAAAATGTATGCTGTTATATTAGATGACAATAAACTTACAAAGAAAGCTAAAGGTATTCCTCGAGGATATGTGAAAAATATGATGAATTTTAACGATTTTAAAGCAGCGCTAAACAATAGCGTCAGTTTTATCAAAACTAATGTCGTAAGAACAAATCATCATAAACTTGAAACAGATACGATCATAAAACGTGGACTAAGTAATTTTGATGATAAAAGATATTGCAGCGATGGAATTAAGACTCTAGCGATTGGACATTATACAGTTAATTTTGTCTAAACATTAGAAATAATGTTTGAAAATTTAACATTAGCAGATGGAGTTAATAGCAAAATAAAAAAATAATGGTCAATAGCCAACAATTATCATTTGAATTTAATGATGAAATTTCAGATATTTGTTTTAGTAAACTTGACAGAATCAAACTATCCCTTATTAGATCAGATGACAGCAAATACTTTAGTTATCTCGAAAGTTTACGAGACGAGCTTGCATTGAAATATGATAATTTACATAATCCAATCAGCCAGCAACAGTACACAAAAATCAGTATAGACTTGGACAGGTCAAAGGTTTTTGCAAAAGGTAGTAAGTATCTTCTCAATAAGATAGCGATGAAAGAATTATTTGAGTGTCGTCGTAAAGTATATGGTAGAGTTAAATTCTCGTTATATAATCATGATAGCACATATTACTTGATAGCGAGTCTGGGAACGCTATCTGTTGGTCAAGAAATATAACTTTTTTAAAAAGAAAGATAATACTGTTCCAGCTTAGTTTAAAATCTTTGTAAGTTATCTAACATATCATATGTGATTTAGATTTTACATTGTAAAAATTTGGTTTATTTTTTGGCTATAAAACTTATAATCAGTGAGTTTTAGTCTTTTTATCTCAAATTTTTGCTTAATTCACTGCATTTTGATCAAGCATAGGTATTAGTTGATTAAGTTAGACAACTCCGTTAAGCAAGATATTAGTTGATCAAGCGAGACAACTCCGTTAAGCATAGGTATTAGTTGATCAAGCTAGACAACTCCGTTAAGCATAGCTTAGTAACAAGCAGTTGTCTGCTATGTTATGTGAACTTACATAAGACTAACGTTGGGTTTTTATTAAAAAGCATTTAACTCTAAAAGAGAACTTGCACAGACAAACAGACAGACACAAAACTCAAAAAACTGTAATTGTGACTATAAATATTCTAACTAACATACAAACAGACAGGCATAAAACTAAAAAAAAATGTAATTATGACTATAAAGCACATGAGATTTAACTTCACACAGCAAGTTATTTTTAGATAGCATGTGCAGCATACGCATAATAAAACTTATTGATTTTTCTCACTATCTCCTAGCAACGGCTGATGAAACACAGACTTTTAACTGACAGAAATGCTGATTTTATACACATTATATAGACCTCTCCAATGTATTTGGAAATTAAAATATTTTACAATAAATGTTATTTTATTCAGAAATCCACACTATAGTTTAATAATAATTATGATTTTTTTTATTCTGTATAATGTAATAGCCTGTGTAGTATTGGGTAACTATATAATAACTTTTTTAACATATATATATATAAAGTTTGGTGGCCGATTGCTAACGCGCTGGACTCTTGTGCTCAAGATCCGTGGTTCGAATCTCATGACTGCCATATGGCGACGAGAGGCGATTTTGATGCCGAAAAAAAATTTCTTTTAAGTAGGGGCGTAGTCAGCCCGTCTACTGCTTCAATAGAAAATTTGTACACTCCTCTCACCATATCACTTGGTGGGTGTAATTTTCCACCCCTGGGTGATTATGATGGGGGTAGTGTGCAAAAATTTCTACTGAACGTAGAGAAGGCACGTAGTATTGTCCTAAGATAAGTTTATATGTAACTGTGCCGTCCTAGAGTTAAAGTTCTTAGAATTAAGTTTATATGTAACTGTGCCGTCCTAGAGTTAACGTTCTTAGAATTAAGTTTATATGTAACTGTGTTTGTCCACAACATGCCTAGACAGCCCTCCGAATTTCTAATATTTGGTTTCGATTAGGAATTCGCTGGGGGGTGTGTCTATGCGACTGTGCTGTAAATACGCTACTGTAATTAAGATTCTGTGTTTTGTGCTGTCCTTAATTAAGATATAATCATATGTATATAATCATCTTCATATGTATATAGTCATCTTCATGTGTATATAATCATAATAATATGTATATAATCACATATATAATAATACGTATATAATCATCTTCATATGTATATAATCATATGTATATAATCATCTTCATATGTATATAATCATCTTGAAACAGTCCTTAGGGACTATTATTTTTATATTAAACAAACATGTATAGCTTTAGAAATATCGTTATCAAATAAAATATCAACCATATTATCAATAAATGTCATCGCATCATCTGCCCAACCCGCTATTCTCACATCATTTTCAGCCGCGAATAACCAAACTGACCCATATTTTGGCGATATATGATATCCAACTTTTTTAATACAATTTCTTATTATTTTAGATTTAATACCAGTATAACCTGAGGCTGATTTGATGGAATTTAATCTCTTACAAAATCTGTTTGTCAGATCAAATCCAACATGTCGGGTTGGATTATAGTGATACATTATATATATATTTCATTTGTTTAATATGACATTTTGTCTAAAACTATAAAAATAATTTCTAGAGTGTAATAGTAGTAGAAGTAATTGAGTGTTTCTATCTCAGAGACCCCCTACCCCGACAAAACAAATTTTTGTCAGAAATATGTTAGAAAAGTCTATCATATGAAAGTCATCATTTTAAGCTAAAAACGGCTGCTGACAAAAATGTTAACGTATAACGTTTTTGGGGGGTAGGGGGTCTCTGAAATGGAAACCTCAAATTACTTCTACTACTACATCCAGTCGAACTTCCGGTTGCGAGTTCGGGGATCACATTTTAACAAAATAAATAGGCGAGTGATGTGTTCTGTCATCGATAAAGTTAGATCTGAAAATTAGAAATTGTGATACACAAATTGGGTACAAGTTATCGATATATCGCTTCCACGATATCAATGTCTTGCATTTGTGTTTTTGAATTTAGGTTACATGTATAATACTAGTATAGAGATATCAGATTGGGTCGGTTTCTAACTCTTACAAGGTCAACAATAGGTGTACTGGTAATATTTATAGCCCGTGCCTTAATAATGTTAATGCATTGTAGTCCAAATATTATTATTCTAATGCATATTCCAGTGTTCATGGTATGCTGTTATTGTAAACCAACAAGAAGATCTCCGTTTTTTTTTTTTTCCTTCTTACATTACTTGTGTCTGAAAAATGCGGAGGTCTACTTTGTTGGTCTAGCTGTGATTATAGATACATTGTAAAGCAGTAAATTCTGATATACAGTTACAATAAATCTAACAGCTAAAATATTTCGAACAGTTTTATTGACTATTAAAGTCTTGAGGAAATTTGCGATTCGGATCAGATTGCAAAAAAAAACTTTTTCGAGTAAACTACTCAGAAGTTTACTCAAAACTCATTTCATATACAGCTTCCTAAATATTTTATATTACAACTTTAACTAATTTTTCAGTCTCAAACTTAAAAGTTTTATGAATTTGTGCCCATATGTTACAGAATTTGAATAATTGTGACAAAAAAACCTAGGACGACTAGTAGAATATGAGAACCGGCGACTTTCATACCTTGATAAGAGAGCAAGGAATAAGAACTGATAGGTCTGACTTAACACGTATACACACATGGCATATTTTTAGATGCACATTGTGCCACTCACAATTTTTCAGTTTTACTGTGTTTAAACTTTTCATCCATTTTTGTCTTATTCATCAGTTCATCTTTTCGGTTTTCAGAGCAAAGTTCGAAGTTATGCATATTACACTAGTATTTAGTATCTTATTGTCATCGGTCTGCCCATCCAGGTTCGCACTTTTGCTTCTGGCTCAAAACTCTCAAATCATTCAATACATATCACACTTGCAACTTAGTCGTGCCTTTTCTATTTGGAAATCGTCGGCTGCAATATCAGACTGACCTTAGAGTATTGGTATATGTAGTATATAAATGTGCAGTACTGGACCATTTGGGTATTACTATAAGTAGTATGCAAATGTTGATGCTGCAGATATCTGCTGCATCAACAGGACCTCTATCATGTCTTCTTTGATTCCAAGAAGGCTTTCGACAAGGTATGACATGCAGCGGACATACAACATAAACATAAAACTAATCAGCACAATAGAAAACCGGAGTGACAAGGCGACTAGCGTAGTTCTCGTCAATGGCAATATAGGAGACTGGTTCAGAAGCAGTCGGAGTCAGACAGGGGTGCCTCCTTCCACCCATTCTCTTCAACATCTACCTGGAAAGGATCGTGTCCGATGCCTTGGAAGACCATGATGGCAGTGTCAGTGATGGAGGCAGAACGATCACCAATCTGCGCTTCGATGATGATATCGATGGCTTAGCAGGAGATGATCAAGAACCGAAACCTTTGTGAACCGTCTGAACAAAGCATCACTAAGGTATGGGATGGAGATCGCCGCTGAAAAGACCAAGCTAATGACAAACAACCCGAGAGGCATCCAAAAGGAAATAAGGGTGCATGGACATAAGCTGAGAACAGTGATAAGGTTTAAGTACCATAGGTGCTATCGCCTCTGATAAAGGTTCCAAACCTGAGGTTCTTTCCAGGATTGCGCATACCACAGCTGCACTGGCTAGGCTGAAGCCTTCCTGGAGGTAGAGAAACATCACGCTTGGGTCCAAGATCAAGCTTATGCACTCCCTCGTCATGTCCACGGTCTATATTCCTGTACGATGTCAGGCATGGACCCTAACAGCGGAACTAGAGAGAGGAATCCATGACTTAGAGATGAGATGTTATCGAAGGATCATGAACATCTCATACTTGGACCACATTTCTAATGAGGAGGTACGCATTAGAATCCAAAGTGCAATAGGATGATATGAAGATCTGCTCGCCACTGTAAAGAAACGCAAACTAAGATACTTTGGTCACGTCTCATGATCATCTGGCCTGTCAAAGACAGTCCTACTAGGCACAGTGAGAGGAAAGAGAAAACGAGGCAGACGGAAAAAGAAATGGGAAGATAATATCAAAGAGTGGACAGGCATGGACTTTACAAAGTCCCAAAGAGCAGTGGAGAACAGGGCAAAATGGAGAGTCATCAGCGGCGCCCCTAAAACCGGCCATGTTACGGGAGAAATGATAATGATGGTATAAATGGTGAGTGATTGACCATAGGTTATAGATTGTATATAAATGTAAAGTACTGGACCATTAGGGGAATTAGTAGTATACAAATGTAGAGTTCTGGACCATGAGGGGGGGTTGGGTTAGTAAATTAGTAGTATACAAATGTAGAGTTCTGGACCATTAGGAATTAGTAGTATACAAATGTAGAGTTCTGGACCATTGGGGAATTAGTAGTATACAAGTGTAGAGTTCTGGACCATTGGGGAATTAGTAGTATAAAAATGTACAGTTCTGGACCATTAGGAATTAGTATAAGTAGTATATAATTCAGAGTGATTGACCATAGAGTACTTTCAGTAGGAGTCTTTACATAAGCTGGGATATAGGACAGGGGATATATCATCTGTAGATGGTTCTTATATTTAATATATAGTTTAACCTGCTTTTGTTGGTCAAGCTGATGATTAGATAAATTTGGCCTTTTAAACTATAAGCAGATGGTTTTAATATAGATGGTCACTACAACTGGTCAACAGAGACATGAAGAACAGAAAGTTAGCATGCATTATAATGGAAAAGCTCAACCATTATTTTGGACTTCTGAGTGCAAAGAAAACATTGAAATATGTGTATGTAAATTATTATTTCCAAAAATTCAAACTCATCTTAGTCAAAGCTCTCAACTTTAAAAACAAGCAAACAACAAGTGTGGATTTGTGCCAATGTATTATAACAGGAACTACAGTGAAGTGTGCAAATGGAGAATATTAAAATGGTCAAGATTATCCTTAACACAGAGATAATAAATACAAATACCAATCATTTTTGTTTTATGAGCAATCATTCTTTTTATGGAAGTGTCCAATTAGAAGAGTTTCACTGTACATACCAAATGATAAGCTCATACTTGATAATAAGGAATACCCCCACCCTGTATACTGTATATTTTGGTCTGTATATACTGGTATCCTACTTTATTTCATGGGGTAAATACTTTATATTATAGACAGTATATACTGGTACCCCAGATCTTATCATGAGATAAATATTGTGTGTATTAGCACATCAGGTCTTATCATAGCCAAATATTGTGAATACTGACACCCCAGGTCTTATAGTGGTATAAATATTGTAAAATGCTAGCACCTGATATCTTTTTATGAGATAAATAAATACTGTATATTATGGACTACATATATACTGTCACCCTAGGTCTTTTCATATGATAAATATTATATATACTAGCATAGAGCTTATCATGGGATAAATACTGTACATTATGGGGTATATATATGGTGACCAGTCACAGTCATTGAGCAGGGACTGCTTCATACAGTTCATTTATGTAGTGGAGTATCCTTATTATCCAGTTTGACTGTATTGACTGTTATATAACAAAAATTATGTAAGAATGGTTTATCTTCTTACCAGGTCCATGATCATCATAGTATCCTAAAATGGATTTGACAGTTCATCAGTCTAAACTAGTGGATTTTCTTTGTCCTGCTACTGAATGCAATGTAATACAGAAATTTTATGAATGAAACTTTTCTCTTGCAATTTCATGGATTGCTGTGAAACCTGGTACATACCATGGTCATTATCTGAACATGAACATACTGACAAAACCTGGTACATACCATGGTTATTATCTGAACATGAACATACTGACAAAACCTGGTACATACCATGGTCATTATCTGAACATGAACATATTGACAAAACCTGGTACATACCATGGTCATTATCTGAACATGAATATACTGACAAAACCTGGTACATGCCATGGTCATTATCTGAACATGAACATACTGACAAAACCTGGTACATACCTTTGTCATTATCTGAACATGGAACATACTGACAAAATCTGTGAGCTCCCTAGAAATTTTGTAGAGATTTGTTTCTGCCATCGTTTTAACTTTCTTCTTGAAGCAGTATATGAAATAATATTGTGATTGCACCTACTTGTGCACTTTTCAAATTGATTACAGTCATCATCATCAGTAATGCATGCTGATAAATTAATGTAATCAAATCATTTAAGAAGAGATATTCAGAAGACACCAATATTCCAAATTTTTATATACTCTTCATACAGTCATGACACTCAATGGATGTATTTATCTTGAAGGGTACCTCTATTCATGTGCAAAAGCAGGTCACAGTGACCTATTTTTCTTCCTCTATAAATTTTGCAAGTTTTAATTATGCTTTGGCAGAGCAAGTGAGACATATCATTTAATGGAATTTTATTTTATCTCTCTGAACTTTGACTTTTATTCATACAAACCTTCTTTATTATGACTAAGCAAAGTCACAAGATGCAGTCTTTTAAAATCTGATAATCAACCATACATGTATTTTATTAATAGACCATTATAGCAACTTTAAATGTTTTTTATGCATTTAAAACTTTGTTTTGAATTTGACATTTTTTAATGAAAATACTGATGATAATTAGTAAAACCCATTAGAGTAGACAATACAATTTTGGTACTGTATATAGTTGCTTATATTTGGCCCCAACTGCAAACTGCATAGATTGAGATCTGCTGCCACATAATGCACTGGCAAATCTGGGTCTATGCAGTTTGTTAGAAGTAATCAACAGAATAAACACCACAGACCCAGATCTGTTTGCAGATTATCAAACAGCAGATCAGGATCTATATTGTTTGCATTTGGACCTGACTTATAAATGAGTATATATGGTACACATGTTTGGGTTCAATTATAGATAATTCAATAAAACGTTCATGTAATTATAGCAGTATTTTCAACTGTTCACAATTTTTGACTTTTGGGACTCATACTTTTTGATCTGCATGTTTGCAATGGGGGCATACATGTTTTACAAAGACAAATCCACACATGTAAGATACTTTGGGAATACATTATCACACTGATCACAGGTGGGACATTGTGTTGCAGAACTGTTTACCTTTTTACTGGATTGCTACATCATCTGAAAGTATCATATATTTCCACTAGATTTAAAAAAAAACAACCAAAGTACATAAAGAGTATTTATTTTTATTTGTGAGGTAACATGTGAACTTTGTGGCTGCTCCAAACTACTAATGACCTGACAAAACATGATCCAACCTGAAGAAAGTAGAACCCCCACCCCTGCCAAACACACACACATCAGATGCAAATGCACATTTTAAACACTAAAAAAATTATTTTTTGTGTTTTAAAAATAAACCCAACAAATCTGATATCCAGCAAGCATGGAGTTTTAGTGTGCACACCTGAGGAAGAAAATATGTGCAAGGAGAGTGACTTCAGCCCTTCCTGAACAGCAGAAATTAACAAAGGAGAATATCAGATCCCTGTTGCATTTGTTTGCTTGGCAAATTAGCAAAGAAATATATCAGGTCCCTGTTGCATTTGAATGGCAAATTTCAAAGCTATATGGGCATGGTTTGAATAACTGAGATTCTTTTTTGATCAGGTAAAAGTGGTGTGGCCCCATAAATGAATGCTATGATGATTTTCTACAACAACACATTGTTGAATAAGTTATCAAGTCCCATGCCATCACTAGCTAAACCAAAGTACTGTGAGAAGGGGGATATCTATCTTATCAATAACAAATGAGGTCATTTACTTATAGAG
>JAECUM010050729.1:0-20209 GCA_016617855.1 Megalonaias nervosa | reverse complement strand
ACACACACACACACACACATATATATATGTGTGTGTGTGTGTGTGTGTGTGTGTGTGTGTGTGTGTGTGTGTAATTTATGATTTTAATTGGTATATATCATTATCATCAACTACTATTTTCCTTTCCTTTCAATTATAAGCAGCTGGTTTTTTTCGCATAATAATTGTTTCTTTTTGTAAGGAACTGACCCATGGACTATCAAAAGCTCACGAAGCAGCCCTGGCAAATCCTTCAATGAACCGATACAAATCCATGTACCCATGTAAGTAGATTAATTAGCAGTCTTATGTGAGAACATTATGCTACGTATCGTCAGTTTATTTAAAGAGTTCCTTCACATTTCATTATGTCTACGGATGTTTTTAAATTTTTTTAATCTTATTATATGTTTGCGCCTGACAAACACAGTTCAATAAATAGCTAACGTTCGGTGATTAAAAAAAAGATTCTGTTTCATATTCCACTAAACTATCAAGTATGTCTGTCCATAATTCAAATCTTTAATTAAGTATGCCAAGAAGATCGAAAGATCGAATGTGGCCCCTTTGGGTCCACATTTTATGAGACTGAAAGTTGCCATACACATGAGATGTTAGATAGATTGTTGACGCGTTATCATAATAAATTTGATCCAAATATTTTGAGCGAAACACTCTGAGTCTTTATACTGAAGCATTACTTAAAGAAACTTTTGTATGTTCACTTCACGACTGTAACATGATAATGCCCCGATATCTCTAAGAAATGAAGAGGTAATCATTCCTAAAAGTTGCAAATGAATAATATTCACTTGTGTCCGATATTCCCTAGGAAATACATCCACTACCATTTATACTCCACATGGCTTGTGTTAGACGTAACAAATAGGTTGGAATCAAAAACGTAAGGGTTGTTTCATTTTAATAACAGAACGATGTTGTAATACATTGAACAATTGTGCAAGAAACAATAACATTATTTGCTTTAAAACTAAGTTTCTGTTTCAATTTTCATATACAAAGTCCCTTTAGATTGCTTAAAACGAAAAAGTATCATTCGAAACAGCATACAAATTATTTTTCAGATGACTTCAACAGAGTAGTTCTAGAAAGAAATTCAGCCAAGGACGCAGAGTACGTGAACGACTTGGACTATATTAATGCCAGCCATATAAAGGTATACCTTTATAACAGAAAGGATTCGAATTATTATATGATATTAATAGTTAGCTCATAATAACAATAATGATGTGTAAGTATCAGTGTGCTCTATAAACGATTTTGCGCATACATTTTGACAGTGTTAACTTGATTGTATTCTAATTCATATTTGGTTCATCCTGACTCCACCACTATATAACGGGCTTTATTTCGGATTCTGAAACAACATGTCTGCAGAGATGAGACAGCTCCAATCCATACAATTACGGTATGCAACTTTTTTTTATCTAAAAAGATCCTGTTGCAAGATTTGTATCTTGATCATTATTGAGATAATAATACACATCGACAATTATTGACTATTTACAAATCCGTGTGTAATATAGGCTATTGTTAGGTTTATTTAATTAGTATTGTTTGTTAGTTTTTCATAATGATTGTATGTTTCGTATAACTGTATGTTGTGCTTATCCTTTGTTCAAAATCAAGATAATGGTGTACCTGAGCCAGTGCCGGATTACCAAATAGGCAGAGTAGGCACCGGCCTAGGGGCCCCGCGACAACGGATCAATAATATTGAATTGATTTGATCTTGACGTATTATGAGATAATTTGCGAGGGGGCCTCGAGATTTCGACTGCCTAGGGGGCTCCACAGGGTTTAATCCGGCACTGACCTGACCAGTAACTTTATTGTTTAAACAGCATAATACATAGCTAATATTCTTCTATTAGTATAGATTAAATATTCGATCATTATTAATTGCAAACATGTTTACTTCAGTTTGAGTTAAAAATAGTCTTGATTCTGACCTTAGAAACATCCAGAAAGGACAATTGCTATTAAGTTGACGGAGTATTTCCAGAAAATGGTAATTGCGACCTAGGTCAAATAGAGGGGTATATAAACTTGTTTACATTAGGATTATTCATTCTTGCCTTAACAGCCGAAGCAGAATCAGTGTTCAGTTTTTAATTTGAGTGGATTAATTTATTCGAATTATTATTCATTGGAATTACAATGTTCTCAATGATATTCTTGGACTAAAACAATAATTTGGAATTATAGTGAATTCAGTCAAGGACTATATTACTTTTATACATCAAAAAAACGTTGGCTCATCGCCACATTTAAGGCCATTGTCACAGTAGCACACTCTAGACTACAGGCACATCAACACATTCAATATTGCAATGTATTTGGAACATCACTGGAATTCAATTAGAACTCTATACGTTTGAATTTGAGAAAGAACATTTAGGACTATTTGGGATTTAATTCAAAATACTGTAAATTCGTTCTAAATTTTCACGTTATATTAAAGGAAAATATATTTTCAAAACTTGTTGGTTTTCTCTCTTTTCTGTTACTTAGTTTAAGACAACAGAGTCGTAACACTATACTGTTCACTAAAATACCTTGTATGGTTTCTATAAAATGCATCACTTGTAATGATAATGTTCAGACATAATTTGTGAAGAAATAGTCGAACAAATGGGTATTTTAATTATGTTTCAAAAGGTGTGTGTGTGTGTGTGTGTGTGTGTGTGTGTGTGTGTGTGTGTTAGTCATGTCTAGAGGAAGTGAAACATCCGAAAACGATAGTTGATCTACGTAGAAATACGAACCATTAATAATGTATTTCAATTAAAAAAGAATCTTAGGAATTTATTAAAACATTACCAGGAATTGAGTTGATAATTCTCAGATCTGTACAAAACCCCCGATAAAATATTAAAC
Organism: Megalonaias nervosa; assembly: GCA_016617855.1. Taxonomy (NCBI): domain Eukaryota; kingdom Metazoa; phylum Mollusca; class Bivalvia; order Unionida; family Unionidae; genus Megalonaias; species Megalonaias nervosa. The sequence continues at coordinate 17,329 of JAECUM010050729.1, read as the reverse complement.
ATTTGAAGTTGAATTCCCATCAGTAGTAATAATGAACCAGGTCATAAGGTTTCTAAATCAAATAATTTTGTACTTTTGATGTTATTAGAAACATTTGTCAAGACACCAGCAATTTCGTCTTTCCTGAGGGCTCCATAAAATAAGTCCGTTGACAGTCTCTGTCTGAACATACTAATGGAGATAATCCTGGCTAATACAAACTATATTAAAATCACCAACCATGTCATTCTACAATGTTATAAATATTCCTTGTGTTGAGATATACTTAATAAACATCAAATATCAACGAAAGATACGAAATCAGTTCAACATTACTACAGAGTACTACTAATAGCAAATATATCATACCTAGCTGCATATTCATAAACTTTGACCAAATTATATAGAGCAAAAACTGATGAGTGAGATTTATGGCATGATCCTAAACTGACTTTATAATTAACAATCATACATTCGACGAGCAGAAAATAGTCCTATTTAAATCCTGTAGTGCACTGTATTACTGATAAGGTCATGAAATCATTACCATTACATTTATACAGACAACAGCATAAATCATACCAACAATGAATATGTGGTTTTTGTTTTGTGGTTTTAACACCTTTTTCAGCATATGATGGGCTTTACATAGCGGCCAGTACATTTGATGGAGGACGAACCCGGGAAAACCCCTCAAGAACCACAATTGCACTTGGTCTGAATTTCACCTCTGAAATGTGGTCTACACTAGACCTAAAGTATATAATTCAGTAATCTGTTAGAGCAAACTTTAAGACTAACTTACTTAAATTCATTATACTGTATTAGGTCAAAACAAAATGTCTGGGACATGGTGGTTGTGTTTGATCAAGTTATATAATGACATGTTCATAGTTTTGTTCGGAAGTCCAAATAACAGACCATTGTCATGAAAGCGAAACCATACATCTTGAGAAAGAAATAAAACAATACACGTTACAGCTGAACGTAAATAAAACTGAGGACACCCATACTTCTTTCAATTTACAAAAGCATTTTCTGTATATGAAGACACGATGCACACGATATTGTAAATTTAGGAAATATGTTCGTTATGTTTATGGGACAGTGAAAATTTTCAGTGATTTTAAATATTGGAATTATTAAAACATTAAGGAATATTTTACTACACGTCTTTGCATGTATGGGTCATAGAAAACTTTCTGTTTTGATTTCTTTTGTCCAGGGACATGAAGGTCGAAAACATTACATTGCTGCACAAGGTAAAACTATTTATAAGCAAATAATACATGTGCTATTAGAAAAATCTTTTTTCAATTCCAACATCTTTATTATGATTTAAAACTTTAATATATTCTGTTGAATTGCTTCGCTTTGTCTACTGCTGGAGCCATGTTTGTCATCTGTCAATAATAGAAATAATCAGAATTTTTTATTTCCTATTCTATTGTTTGTCTTTTAGGATATTATTCATCTAATGAAGATATTTCACTCTTTCTCCAAATTTAATGATATTGTTTGTGTAATTACGACATTTCATGGATACATAACTGAGGATAAATAAGGGCGGATGAATGAAAGAAAATGTGTATTGATGGATCAATGACAGGGTAAATTAGCATTTGGATCAATGAATGGACCATTGTATGAAACAGATGCGTGAAATGATCGATGTAAAAATAGAATATTTACAGGTCTTCTTATTTGTAGTTTCATAAACTTCGGTCACATTAGATAGATAAAATAATATACTTATACATTCTGAAAGAGAAATTTAATTACTTGTGAATCCCTATGAAGTGGCGAATCTTGAGGCGTAGAATCTATGAGAACATTTAATGCATGAGCGCGTATCATTGTCGTTTCTTCCATCACAGGTCCGACAAACCAAACAGTGGACGACTTTTGGTATATGGTATGGCAAGAGAAAACAGAATGCATTGTCATGTTGACAAATCTTACTGAAATTGGAAAGGTTTGTTTTATTTGGATTAACGTTTCAGTTGTCACGTATTCCCATAACTAAACTAGTACAGTGGAGATGCTTTCAATGATTAATGCAAGATTATGTTGTAATGACCGCCAGTTTTGCTAGGCATTCATTTATTATATTGAATATAGGATGCTAACATTGTTGTGGAAGAGTGTGTCGATAAAAGCTACTAATTGGATGATTGGCAGTATTATTTGTTCTCTGGGGAACGAAGCCGAATCCATTTTGTGCCAGACGAACGGTATGATTTGGCAAATATATTTAGCAATAATCTAAAATGTATGTACCAGTAATGGAACTTTGTAACAACATAAAGAACAGTCTCGGATACTAGTCGAACCAAAAGAGACGGAAATGTCTTTCACAAATGCCCAAAAGAATTTTTCAACATTTGAGTTCTTGTATCTATCCATGTGATAACTTTCTCACTATTTTTACTTATTTCCAGTAAATTTATTTGTCCATAAAATTATTAATTTTGTTTGTTGTGAATGATGCATAAGAGATTTAATTTTAACTTCTAAAAATGAAAACTTAGAAGTTTCAAAGAAACTGTTTACCACCGCAAATGCGGTAGGGTTCTTCCAAACATAAGATTAAAAAGAATATGGTCTACCAAAACTATTAGCATTTCTTATATTCCATATTTGCCATTGATACCAGTTCACCATATAAAGTTTTCAAATTTTTTATACATATTGCATTTCTGGTCTCAGGAGACTCGTTCAGTATTTGCTATTCAAAAGTGGAAAGGAATCTGTCAAGCAATCTTAGTCTTTAATGCTTGATAAATTATGATTATATTTCTTAATGCTTAGGTGAAGTGCATTCAATATTGGCCAGACGAAGGAGAAATGATATACGGAGAAGTTACAGTGAAGACTCTGTGCACAGATTCCTATCAAGACCACGTCGAAAGGGACCTTGAAATTTGTGTGGTATTTACCTCAATCTACACGTTCTTTATAGAAATAATGATTTTAAAAGTAATCAAACAAAATGAATAAGGAAATAAACAAAGCACCATTTCACACCAAGTAGAGTTTCAAACAAGTATATGCAAATTAACCAGTGGAAATCACATTACGCTGTTTAAGCTTAATGCAAATAAGTTATTGTTTGATAGCTGGGCCTAAAATTTTGCAACAATCTTTCTCAAACAGGATAATTGGAGAAAAGGAGAAACAAGGAATCATCATAATAAGTTTAGCTGTTGACTGCAGAGTGGAATTTTAAAATTTATTTTAAGAAACAGAAACAAAATCCATTCGTGTGAAGTTTTCATTTATCCTCGTATTTATTATCTTCATTCAAACCAGAGAGGTTCTACAGAGGAACGTGTTAAAACATAAAAATAAATATTTTGGGAAAAGCAAAATTTATACATGGTATTCAGTTTGAAAATTGAAATGGTCAAGAAATTAACCAAAGGTAAGAAAGGTTTTATTATACTTCACAAATTTGATGGTTTAGAAAAATAGCATACACCTGTCTCGTTTCAATCAATAAAAATTTTGTTTCATATTCTATGTCTATTTTTCATTATTTGTTTATTAACATTGATATTGTTTGCCAACTTTACAAGTATCAGCTCTATCTGTAACTTTTGACCGAATGAGGCAGATCATTACAAAATAAATACATGAAACAAGCATTATGGCGGTACATGAAAAATATGGCTACCTATTTGCGCACATTTGCATGTTTCGTGCTCGGTGGTGCTGGCTAAAACAGTAATATAAGCCAAACAGAGCATTAAAACAAAGTTGAAAATACAATACAATTTCGCTAACTTCTGACCCTCCAAAAGTATGATCATTGACACATTATTTCTCTCATCTTGCTCAAGGGTGACAGATCAATGAATGTAACGCAATTCCATTATAATGCATGGCCAGACAAGGATGTGCCTGACACAGCATGGTCTCTTGTTGGATTTTGGAAAGCTGTCCGGAAACACAAAGTATACCGCAAGTCTCCGATAGTTGTACACTGCAGGTACACTTTAAAACCAATATTTGTTAATTAGATAACTAAATTGCACTATATTTAAAAAGTCTGAGTACATATGATGTTCAAGGTTCCTTAGAACGAAAAGAAAACAAAATCTTATATTACAGTGGCGACATATTTCTCCACAGTAGCGTTTGACCGCTCCGGTGACCTAGGTGGTTAGAGCGGCCGCCTCTAACCCGGCCGAGTCGCACCATTGACTTATAACAATGGGACTAACAGCTTCCTTAGTTTAGTATTCACAGGTAAGTCTTAGGACTGGTTATCCTGGTGTCAGGATAATGTGACTGGGTGGGACATGTTGCTACCTGTGTGCGGTATGATGCATCAGTGCTAGACATGACATGAAAATGCTACTCTACAGACATCCGTAGCGATATGACTGAAATATTGTTAAAGCTACGTTAAAATTCCAAATCACACACAGACTCACGCAAGCACCATCTCCTATGTTCGTAGGCTTTTTTTCAAGAAAGGAATTTGAAAATATCTTTTCAGCTTCCGAATTCTCAAAGTTTGGTCTTGGATGAGCATTGTCTGACTCAAGTAGACGTCAGTCAAAATTAGACTCTCAACTTAATTTTTGTCTGAAAAGTTTTGATTGTAATAATGTATGAACTGTTGACATTGTTGTCCTTGACAGAATATCAAAAGAAAAACAACGTTGGAAATCAATAATAAAAGGTAATGTATAAATGAAATGAACCTGATTATGTCAGTTAAGTTTAAATCTTTATTCTGTATTCTTGCCATATTGTGGGTGCCGCGGTAGCTCAGTTGATAGAGACTCAGACTCGTAATCCAAATGTCGCGGATTCGATACCCGTCCAGACCAGTATGGGTCTCATAGCTCGATGCGTTTATGCGAACGGCAGTAGTTAATGGGGGCAACATAGCCCCACGTAGACCGTAATGTTAAAAACAGGTCCCGGCTCTATAGTCCCAAACTTTATAGCCCCACGTAGACCGTAATGTTAAGTACAGGTCCCGGCACTATAGCCCCAAGATTGAGTATAGGGGTCAATAGGAATGGCACAGGTAGGGTGACGTCACGGTACCGGAGATTGGTAACAATGTTGCAAGTGGCTGACCTCAATTGGACGGAACACTGGCAACAATGTTGCAAGTGGCTGACCTGAATACGCGCGGCTACCACTCTATGTAAGGACACATAAAATATAGAGACAGAGACACAGAAACATGGTTAGAGACAGAGATATATACAACACAACCATATATTGATGAATATCAATATATCATACCTAAATTATACAATCGACTAAAAACGTTTTAGGCAAGAGAGAGTAAATCTTTTCGAGGTAATAGATTGACCCATTACAGATAAATTATACAACAACTAAACAAATTTTAGGCAAGAGAATAGATATCTTTTCGAGGCAATGGAGTGGCCCTGAAAAGAGCCTTTGGGTTCTTCCACCAGCTGTTTGGGTTCTTTCACCAGCTCTTCACTTTTCCAATAATTCCTTTCTTCTTCTGCATCTTTTCTTCGTCTGGTATCCAGTCAGGATGTCCCATAGATCTAAATTTTTCCTGCACTTTCATCCAGTTGTTGTTCAGCCTCTCAAACTCTTCTTTCTTCTTTTTGTTTTCTTTGTCCTTTCTCTCTTTTGCCCAAGTCTCTTTAATCTTCTTTACTTCTTCTTTCATTATCTTTTTCATCATGTCTTCTGCTTTCTTTAACTGATCTAAGCCCCACTGAACAAAAGACCACTCTAAATATGTGCGAGTGGGGACCTTGAAGCAGGCCCTTGATGTTGTCATAGAAGTGAGGATGGAACCTCTTAACTTCTCTACTTCCTCTTCTATCATCCTTTGTATTAGATCCCTGGCTACTTTCAGGCTGTTCGCAAAGTCTAGACTGCCAGGGAACTTCCATTGCTGTTGAAGTCTTTCTACCACATAGGCTCCATCTACCATCCAGTACCAACTGTCTTTTAACTGGTTAAACACATTCATTATGATAGTTGTTGACTAGTCAACGCTGGGTAGCCAGACTGACGACCGCTGCGCATTATATATTTGAAGCACGGACGTGAACGAAAACATCCCTTACACTCACTTCACATACTATCTACTATCAACACAAACGGGAAGAGAAGAAAAACACACAACATATATAATATCCACACAGACGGGAAGAGAAGCAAAACACACACTATGCTATCCACACAAACAAACACGAGCGCATAAAACACACCATGTCTACTACCCACACAGACGGAAGAGAAGAAAAAAACACACCATATCTACTATCCACACAAACGTACGAGAATGCATTCAAAAACACACACACACACATTAGTAAAGGAGTGAGTGTTTATAGTCACACTACTCCATAGTCACACAAACTGGCAACTTGAATAGTGTCTCTTTTCTAGAGATTTGGTTAGCCCTGAGAAGGGCTCTTTTTCTAACTTCAGATTCACCTAGCTAATGTTGGCACCTCCCTGGTCGGGCCCCACACACACAACAACTGCTCCAGTCCTGCTCCCAATTGATGTTTGTGGTTGGGAGCGCAGAAGGGGCTTGAGTGGTTTCGCTATCCCACTCCTCCGTTTGTGGAATAGTGAAGACTTGTTGTTGTTGTTCCCTCTCTCTTCTTCTTCTATGCCACACCCGGGGATGATGAGGTATCTGCGGCTCCCACTCTTGCCACTGTCTCTCCAATTCCTCAAATGCCTCCTCCTCCCAGTTTTCTGTCTGGGGGACAGCGGCTCTTGGTACTGTTGGTACTGGTGACAGAGGCTGTGGCTGTCTTTGTTGTGGAAGTGGTGGCTGTGGAGACGTTGGTGTCCTCACCTCAGGCTTGACCTCACACAGAGGTCTCAGAATGAGGTGAGGCAGGATCCCTCTCTTCTTTTCCATCTCCTCTTCTTTCTTCTTTTTTCCTCCTCTTCTTCCAACCGGGCTGCTTCTGCTACGGCCTCCATGGCCAGCTCATCCAGGAGGCACCTGGTATACTCCAGGTGCATCTGAAGTTGCAGTAACTTTGCAATTCTGCTACTCATCTTCAATGTTGTCTCGTTGACGATGGGTAGCCAGACTGACAATCGTTTCGCTTTATATCCCTGGAGCACGGACGAGAAAGAAAACATCCCCCTGACACCAAAACTTACCATGCCACTATTACCATCACATGAAACGCGCGGACCTAAACGAAACACTCACGTTGACTTTTTACTTACAAACACAGACATACACTAACAGACAAGACAGAGTGCTTATAGACACACTTCTATTTGTACAACATATAAGCACACAAATTTGTGTTGGCAATTTAATTAGTATGTCTTTTCTAGAATGTTGGGGTAGCCCTAAAAAGGGCTGTTGTGTTGACAGGGAGTGATGGCAATCTTTCATCGTCTAAGATTGCGTCCCCGTCTGGCGGCAGGCTTTCCTACAGGATAAGGTCTGCTTCTGCGGAAAGAGAAGGAGAACTCCTTGGTGTCTACACAACAGTCAACAAAACCTCTGTCTGGTTCCTGCTGTTATTGCTGCTGCTGTTTTTGTTGCTGTTCTCTTTGCTGCTTCTGAAGTCTGTCTTTCTCTGTCCATTCTTCTTGTTCTTTCTTGATTTCTTCTCTGAAGACCTCTTCTACCTATTGTTAACATCCTGATATTCTCTATCTCTTCAGGCTTCGATATCAGGTTTTGCCTGACACGATGTAAATTTACGTTCAGCTTGGCTAGTCTGGAAGGCATATTATTAGGTGGACGAGTCAACCATGGATAGCCAGACTGCTTACTTACTTAGATTGAATTTAGATTGAATTTAGGTCGCATTCGCCTACTCGGGCATGCGCAACCGTTTAATGCCCCCACAGGGGGCTATTTGATTTTTTCGAGGGGGACGGAATGATGCCACGTCCTCCAACGCTTTAATGCACACACTGTGTGCTAATTAATTTGTCCATTTTGGGACAATGATGTCCCATTGGACGTGTGATGAGTGGGAGAAGACCCACACGTACTCACCTTCGCACAAAATGTCAGGCTGAGGAAAAGGCGGAAAGGTCACAGGAAGTGGAAGTACCACGCTACCAGGGTGAATAATTTTAACTCCCAGTTTCCGAATGATAAATGATGTCGTCTCGTTGCCTATAGAATTCAGAAAAAAATGTGTGCTTTTTGTGGTGTTAGAATTGACAAAGTGGATCAGAATAGTAATTTTAGTTTTAATTTTTTCTTTTTATACGGGGTACCTGATAGCTGGGTTTGACCACTTTATATTTCTAATTTTGAGGTCCTAAGTCATAATCGTTTTGTTTAGTTGCAGCATTGTGCAGCTGGGCCTGATGGCTTTGGTTTTTTAGCCACCTTATAAAGCTAATTTGGGGTCTTATGTCCTAATCGGATAGTTTAGTTGCCGCATTGTGCAGTTGGGCCTGATGGCTTTGGGTTTTAGCCATCTTATAAAGATTATTTTAGGGTCAAATTTATACTTAACTATTTAGCTATCCAAATCGTTGCCGCATTGTGCAGCTGGCCCTGATGGCAGGGAATTAAGCCACTTTATAATGACTAAATTTTAACAAGTCAGTTTTAATTGCTAATGTTTTAGTGATCCACCTTGTCGAGAATTGTAGAGAGAAGAAGAAAGTAGATGTTAGTAGGTAAGTTCAAGCAGGTTTGAATGGGATACCTACTTAATATCTTACAACCTGTAACTGCTTTGCATTGCTGACGAATCGCATTTCTGGATACCATGTGGCACCGTGGAGGGTGATGGGTGCAGGTTCAGCATCAGCCCTCGCATAGGCTGGACCACCCCTACTTGAGTGAATTACCGTATGCCACCTCCGCACCCACTTCCCACCCTGGCAAAGTGCATAATTACGTCTGATATACTCATAGACGTCCATATGGTATGGCCACCAGCCACACGACTAGCCCGGTTGGATATAAAGGATGAGTGAGCAGGGATGGGACTGAAAATGATAACAGAAGTTACTTCTGCACTATTTGTTTGCTTATAGCTTATTGAATTGCTTGGCGAGCCACACGACAATCGCCGTCCGTAGGATTGAAGCGGGCAATGTGTGCAAGCGCTTCATCGGCCCTCGCGTAGGCTAGACCACCCCTACTTGGGTGAATTACCGAATGACGCACCCGCACCCACCTCCCCGATTAAAACTCAAGGAGAGTTCCTTGACATCGGTGCGGATGCGGCATCAACCTCATAGCCCGCCCTGAGTGCATATATTTAAGATGAGATAGAATTGATGTTTTTATTCTAAATTTTTACTGTTTAATCTATTTCTTTGAGAAAAACAAGTATGATTTCGATTGCGAGCTTTGGATTTTGATTGCTCTGTGATAGGAATTCCGGGTAGGTGTAGGCGGAGCTAATAGCTTTATGTGAACCGATAAGTTTTTCTCTTGGTATTTTATATTTTGGACAGACGTTGAACACGTGTTGGAGATCTTCAGTATTGGGGCAGTAGTGGCAACTGGTTACTCTTTCTATATTTTGATCAATATATTTCCCCATACTGCCTGCTAGTAACGTTTTGCCAGTTTTGATTCTGTTGATGACTCGTTGAATTTGTTTGTCGGTTGTTATTGGGGCTTTTGTTTTACGACTCACTGTTTTCTGTGTTGAGTAGAGTGTGCGACCTTTTGGGCATGAATCCAATTTAGTTTGCCATTTCAGATTAATTGCTTTGGTTATCACGCTATATAATTCTGGGACACTATACTCGAGACGTATGGAGTTGATATCGTTAAGTTTGGATTTTGCCGCCAAGTCGGCCTTGTCGTTGCCAGGTAAATTGATAAGTGAGGGTACCCACATGAATTCTACAATTTGATCTTGTTTCATCATGGTTTTGAGAATTGATTTTGCTTCTTTCAGAAAGTTCTCTCGTCCTTTTGAGTTTCCAGTTTCTAATGTTCTTAGAACGCTGAGTGAGTCGGTAATTATTAATGTTTTGTGGAAGTTCTGGTTTTTGCAAGCTTTGTTGCTTCCATTATGGCCTAGAATTCAGCTATGTATATAGAGCAATCGTCTGGAAATCTATTTTCTATTTCCTTGTCCAACTCTGGGAGAGTTAGGGCTGCAGCAGTTTTGTCAGAGTCTTTTGATTTTGATCCATCAGTGTATATTTTGACAAATTCTTTATAGGAATTGTCCATATTGTTAAGATGTTTGATCTTATCTCCACTGGTTGATCTTGTTTGGAGCCAAGAGTTCTTGCTATTAGGTTTATATTTGGATTCTTGCATGTCCATGGTGTGGGGTCTAGGGTCATTCGATATTTAATCCCTTCCTTAATATATGGATCTTTTTCCCTGATGGTGAGATGGGGACGAATCCCTGGCTAAACGGTATGTTGCATTTGCTGATGATGTCCCTTGTAGGGTGGTTAGGGTCATGAACTGAGTTTCTAGCTGCATATTTTAGGATCAGTTCTTCTCTTCTTAGGGATAGTGATGTTTCGCCTGTGAGGATCTGCAGTTCGTAAATGGAAGTGATTTTAAGGGAGCATGTACATATACGCAATACCTTAGCTTGGATTGTATCTAGCCGTTTTTAAAGGTAGGGCTTTGCTGAGGCAAAGATCTGGCACCCATAATCCAATTTTGATCTCATCAGGGCTCTGTAAAGTGTTACAAGTGTATCTTGATCGGCTCCCTATTTTAGTCCTTTGATGCTTTTGAGGAGGTTTAGATCTTCATTACATTTACGTATTATTTCGCTAATGTGGTATTTCCATGTCAGATGTTGATCAAAATACATACCCGAGAAATTTAGCTACTTTGTTAAACATAATGGGTTCGCCTTGTAAGTACAGGGTGGGTGGTTCCATCTTGTATCTGTTGTTAGGGGAGAATAAAACTCCAGTTGTTTTTCTTTTCGATAATTTGAACCTCCATTTATCTGCCCATTTGCCAACGTTTGTTAGATTGGATTGTAGATCAGCGACTAGTTGTTGGCTAGATGGATTGCCTGCTCTCCATATGCCACTGTCGTCGGCAAATAGTGAGAGGTCAATTTTTTGAGGTCGACAACTTTTTCAAGGTCGTTGATCATGATGCTGAAGAGAACAGGACTTAGTACACTTCCTTGAGGGGTACGTTATCTAATTTATGAGTTTCAGAGTATTGGTCTTCTATTCTGGTTCTAATATGTCTATCCTTTAAGAAGTTATGAATCCATCTATGCATATGTCCATTTATACCATAATGATTCAGCTTAGCGATAAGACCATCGGTCCAACCAGATCAAAGGCTTTCTCAAAGTCTAGAAAAATTGCTATGAGATGTCGATTGCATTTTCGCTTAGCGTTGAATGCTAATTTAATGCGCGACTCCAGCCTTATTAGTTGGTCCAAGGTGGATCTTCTGTTACGAAATCCGCTTTGGTTCTTTGAGAGAAGGTTGTTACTTTCGAGGTGATGTTTAAGTCTGTTGTTAATCATTGTTTCTATCACTTTACAAATAGTGTCAGTGAGTGAGATTGGTCTGTATGATCATAACTCAGATGGATCTTTGCCGCTTTTTGGAACTGGAATGACAATGGCTTATTTCCATTTGCAAGGCATTTGTCCAGTCTTCCAAGATTTGTTTATCATGTCTAGCAGGATTTCTTCGATATTGGGAGGAAAATGTTTGTAGAACTCATATCCTAAATTATCTTCTCCTGGTGAGGTTGATTTTTTGTCTTTGATGGCCATCTTCCACTCTTCAATTGTAAAGTCTGTGTTTAGAGGGGAGGGTTTGGGATCCGTGTCGGTAAATAATAAAGGATATTTATTTTCTACTATTGCTGTTTGTGCTTGGAAATGTGCTGAATGGTTGGTATTGCTGCTCATCCCAGCGAAATGTTTTGCCAGCTGTTCAGCTTTATCCTTGTCAGTTATCACTCCCTTTATAATAGGTATCCTGTTACCCTTGTTGTCTCTCATGGCTCTTATTTTACTCCAAACCTGGTTAGAATTGCATTGTTTAGTGTTAAGTGTGGAGCAGTACGTTTGTCATGATGTTTCCTTTGCTTTAAGGATAGCAAGATTTGCCTGTTTTACTTTGGATTTATATTCCATGTAATCTGCTGAGAGGCCTGTATGTCAAAACTAGTCAAGGGCTTTCTTTTATTCTTTGATAATGTTTTTAAAATCATCGTTCCACCATGGAATGGGTAGTTTTGTACTGGTATTATTCCCTTTCTCTGATTTGGGGATACTTTTAATGGCTGCTTCGTTTATAGCTTCTATGATATTTTCATTGTACCAATCAATGCCTTCGTTCTGCAATTTTGATAGGATAATATTCCATAGGGAGGACTTGAAGGTGTGTCAGTCAGCTTTATCTAATCTCCATCTACGTATTTTTTGTGGAGGTGGCGACTGTATTATTTAAATTGATAGAAATGTTTGTTGGGAAGTGGTCACTACCTAATGTTGATTTCTTTATCAACTTCCCAGTTCCTTATGGATGCTAATTTGGGGGGTGCAAATTGTAATATCTAATGCTGACAGTGTGCGGTCCTCTGGGTTGATCTGAGTTTTAGACCCGTCATTAAGAATAACCAGGTTGTTGTTATATACACATTTCTCGATCATATAGCCTCTTTTATTTAAATAGGTTCCTCCCCACCGTTTGCTGTGTGCATTAAAATCGCCACAGACCACATACTCATTCGCAGAGCTGGCTAAATGAATATAGTTTAGTGGCGAAACGGTATAGGGTTTTCCGTTGTCATAGATGTTGAAAATTTCTATTGTTAATTAATTTGTAGGAGTACAGAGTAATATTCAGGGGATATGGGGTGATTTGGGTCATTTTCAGGATATTGGTATTGTTTGAAGGATATATTTGGAAGTGAGTCGCTGACAAAAATAGCCAGTCCCCTTCCTTTGCTTTCGTTTTCCTTCATGACAAAGTTGCTGTTTGAAAAGCCGGGGATTTTAGGTAGACATGTAGATTTTGTATGCAATAAAGTTTCTTGTATGCAAATGATATCAAGTTTTTGATTTGATTATTCAATTTAATTAATAATTCTGGCTTATTTATATTAAGGCCCCGGCTGTTCCATTGCCAGATAATTAGTTTATTTTTCTTAGTTTTATCCAGTTATATATTTAAATTAAATATAATTGTTTTGTAGATTGTATCCCTCAATTCTGCTGAATGAGAACGTGGTGTTTCTCTAATAATGTTATTAGCAATTGGAAGAAAGAGATACATGGAATGTGGTTATTTTGAGAAAGATTAGTGATGCCTGTTAATAGATCTTTTAGATAGGACATAATTGTGTCATGGGAGAATATTTCTGGCGGTGAGATTGTTAGGCTACTTGCATTGCTTGTATCTTGTTCACTTGCATTGCTTATTGTTTTACTATTCATGACGATTGTGTTTTTCTTAATGGACTTTGCGTACTCGGTTCGATCGATGGTCAGGTAGTTTGATTTTGCTAGTTTGTTATCGCTAGCATTGCCTTTTTTGTTGGGTATGAGTTTTACCTGCTCAACATTCGCTTTTGAGGGTGGAGGGGGCTGACCTTCTGTCCGCTTTTTGGATGTTGGGGATTGTGAATAGGATTTTTGGGGTGATAGTTCCCCGTCTCCTCCCCCCTACGAGTACTTTGCAGGCGAGCTAACTCTTTAGCTTTTGGATAAGGAAGGTTTTGTTCTGTCATAAGTCTGACAGTTTCCTTTTTCCTCTTAGTGTATAGGCATTCGTCAGAGATGGGGAGGTGGGATCCGCTGCAGTTGACGCATTTTTGACCCCTATAAGTGCATTTTTCATTGTGGTTACCACCACAGGTATCACATCTTTTCCTAAATTTGCACTTTCTGGCATAGTGTCCCCAGGATTTGCAATTGCTGCAAAGTCGAGGCTTATTAGTGTATTCCTGGAGAGGATATGAGTGGCCATCAAAATAAACAAGCAGCGGTGGAGTAGAGTTGAATTCCAACAAAATGGCCGTTGACACAAGGCCACGACTGGTTTGTAGCCTAAATGCCCTGGAAATATCGGCTCGTTGTGATATCAGCTCTTGGGCGATGTCACTGTTGCTTAGGGAGTTGTGTTTAATAATGAGTTTTACCACTCTTTTGCAGGTTGTGTTATGTATGGTTGACTTCGGTTCCTTTGTTGTAGTCCTTGTTTCCTTATCTTTATTTTTGATAGCATCCTGTTGGGTTGTGTTAGGGGAATTCAATTTTAGGGCTCTGTGCCTTGTTATTTTTGTTCTGATTGGACCGATGTTCTCCATTTCCATGTATTTGGCCACTTGCTTAAGGGTAATGCATCTGATTATAATGTAGTTGGTTTTTGGCGTGATGATATGAAAAGCTGCTGAGTAAGTTTTCGTCAGGGCTGATGCTATGCTTCTAGTGATGAGATTGACGGTTTTTGAATTTCCACAGGTGAGGAAGAGCATGTGTTCTTTGCTATGATAAAAGTTTTTTTTCTGCGGTTTTTCTTGGGTCGCAGGATTTGATTGTTCCGTCTTTTTATGTGTTCCTTTTTTGTTGGGTTAGACGCTTGAAAGTTAGGTGATCGATGTTCCGGTTTGGATACATGCTTCGATTTGTTTGAATTCTTTGTGTCTTCAATCTTCGTCTTTTTGGCTTTAGAAATTCCGTTTACGGAACTTCTTCCTTTTCCTGTTTCTATTTCCTGCTTCGGTGATTTTTCCTTTCTGATAGGTGACAGGGCATGATATAAGAAACAGATTTCCTCTTCCTCCGTCTCAAAATTCTTTCAAATAATCCTTCTAATTCCGGCTCTGATTTTTTTGAGGGTCCGGGAGTTTGGCTTGAGTGGATTATTTTTGGTAGAGAGTTTGCCTTAGATCTGGAATCGTTGTTGGCCTTGGTTTTTGACATGCCGGTGTTCCTCGGTTTAGTAGTGTTTTTTGTTCGCGTCTTTGGTGACCTTGGTGGTCTGTAAGATATTTGCTTTTTCTCCATTTTGTCACAATTTGTGTTAGTGCTGTTGGGACTTTGATCGTCTTTATCAGCAACAACATGTTGATTTCGGGGGAGAGGAGAATGAGGTGTTGGTGATGGAGTTAATGGAGATAGGCAAAGGAGTAGATGAGTAATTGGGGATAGGGTTAGATGTGATGGAGAGATTGAATAAGGGCGTTGAGAAACGGTAAGTATGTTCGATTGACTGGGAAGAATGGGATGGTAAGATACGGTTTTCAGTTGCTCCTGGAAGTACTGTATCCTCTCCCATTGTAGCTGATAACTCGGCATCTGGCATGAGAGGGGTGGAAAGCTCTGGTGTAATTTCCTCAAGGGTTGCCATTGAGTTGTAATTAAAGACAACCTGAAGTGGCTGTTTCCTATTTGGTGAAAGATTTAGAGTTTCCAGGCCACTTAAAGTGAGAGTGTTGTTTTGGTCTGTGAGATTTGACGACGCACTTCAGTTGTTGGTTGTAGAGTGCTTTGCATTGTGCCGGGTATTTTCAGAGTTTTGGTGACCTCTGGGTCCACAAGTTTCTCTACGCCAGGAGTGAGAAGTGAGTATATTTGCGATCACATTCAGGGGGCGTTGAACGGTCACACATGAAGTAGGGCTAGATGAAAAATACCCCATAATGGTATGAAGTTTCAGGGGACTGTTGGATTCAGAATCCAGTAGGGACCTGTTACCATTGTCAATGCTTGTTAAATTTGCATTTGAGGTAGGACTAGATGATAGCTGCTCTACTATAGTACGGAGGTTGAGGGGAATGTTGGGTTTGAAGTCCGATAGAGGTCTGCCACCAATGTCATTGTTAGTTAGGTTTGTTAGGTTTATATCTGGGAGAGTTATGACATTGGAGTCATCAAGCTAGTTGTTCATTGAGTTGTTGAGTTTGTTTACCAAGTTGAGTATGTTGTTTGCCTTCCTCAACTTATGTCTTATGGTGTTCATTTTGACCTGTGACCTGGTTACTCTTGACATTTTGAAAAATGGCGCCAAAACCTGAGTGGTGAAAATTGGGTCAGAATCTTTAAAATGTTTACTACTTTTTTACTTTTTTTACGTTTAGGAGTAGGGAAGAGGGATATTGTATCAAATGCTTGTAATAATTAATTGAGGGTGAGATAGTAATTGTTAGAGAATAATTGGGAGACAAAGTAAGAAAAGATGAATGATCAAATAGCACAAATAAGAACCAGTCGGTTTAAATGCCAAATTGAAATAAATTTTACCTTTTGATTTCCCTCCCTAAACAGAATTTTGTCTTGGTGGCGTAAAAGCGTAAATTGGATTCCTGCTGGGCGGGCTGCTGGTCAACGTCTGCAGGTCGAACTGCTTGGCGGATTGCTAGGCGGGCTGCCAGACTCGTCTGCAGGTCGAGCTGCTTGGCGGGCTGCAATCACTACATTCGCTGTTCTAGATGTAGTTTCACATTTTTGGTGGATTATGGATGTTATGCTTTAACCATTCCAACATACAATTGCTATGCTGGATCTGAATACTTCTTGCGAGTGACAAGACCCAATAGGCGTGTGTTCTGTTCTGTGTCAACTGAATCATGAGAGATGAGATGAATGAAAGTGAATGGCCAGACTGGAGACTGCCTCGCTTTATATGGTTCAAACGCGAACGCGATAGAAAATATCCCTACTAATGTCATGGTGAGGGATAGAGAGAGAAGTCAAGGAGCATATATTCGCAGTGCTTTTGAAAACAAACCACAGACACATTTATTTCCAAGACACAACATTTTTTATTCAACCAACAACTAATAACTAACAATTAACAATAATATCAAACAAACTTTATGGACAAGGTTGACAACGTTGTGAAGTTAAGTTAGATTTCCACTGATGGAAGTCATGAGGCTATTTATGTACACTACGTTTCCTAGCTAAAGACAAAACATAACCATAGCGGTCACAAAACCATCGATCTACTTTCTCATCGTTGCTAGAAGAGTTACGATCAAAATAAGTTACTAAATGTTCAAACGGATATCCAAGACTGCGTTGATGAAGAAAATACACACAATATTGTCCACACACCATAAAATCTGTGCCTTGTAATTTCATATTATTGAATCTTGTCGTATGGGCATTTCTTCTCATAAAGTCAATGATGTCGTCTTCCAAAGGGGGTAGTCCATACGAATCAAAATACTCCACACAATCCTCTTTAGGGAAGTAGACGGCTACCCAGTGGGTTCCTGGGAGGTGACTGTCATCCATGTTGATGACATAAGCTTGATGGTCCTGAGGTTTGCGATGAGGTAGTTCATCTTTAGCACACACGACAGGATTCCAAGAAGCAGTGTAATAAAGTTCCCAGGCATCCATTACTTTTTGTTTTGTTATTTTTGTTTTCACTGGTAATGATAAGTCATCAATTCAATTCTGA
>JAECUM010050728.1:0-11724 GCA_016617855.1 Megalonaias nervosa | reverse complement strand
GGTCCATTCACAATACCCAGAATTCTCAGAATGTCAAGCTAAAAGTAGAAGTCGAGTAAATCAGTTGGATTTCACCTAGTTTAAAGGAAAATGTGGGAGAACCCCAAAATCCATCAGGCTGTCCAGTAGGAACACACTTAGTCTATGCAGAGAAAGGCATGGTAGCTTATGGCAGTGCAGACAGTCCCTTTGTGTTGTTCTTACCACCAGGTGTGAATCTTGCACCCAACTCCCAGGACGAGCATGATTTAAATGCAAACCAATCGCATTTAATCAATTACTTTTTCTTATAAAGAGGATATCGACAAATGCTGGTCTCTCAACTGACAAAAAGTTATCTAACTACAGCATTTTTTTTCTTTTCAAATCAATTAATGCAAATATCCGGTCACAAAGACAGTCAGTCTAGGAATCACTACAGCTATACGAGCGTAACGCGGCATCGACATAATACCTTTATATTTAGTACAGTTTCTGCATTCAGTGATCATCCCTTCAGATTAATATCCAACATGGAATGACATTTCTTCTACCATATCCACTTCTACACGTTTGTTGAGCATCCATGATGGAATTGACACTTTTCTTGGTGCAAACGTTGTAAACATTCTCATTAAAATCCATGTGTGTGGCGCCTCAACAACTCTAGCTCACCTTGCGTAACATAACACACGAATTTCCGTCTGATATCAGTGCTGAGAAATAATGTTGTCCTTGTCAGATTTTATATTGACCGGAAGATCATTTGCTCCTTGAATTGTAATTTGTAGTTAAAATATCGGCTTCAAAATGTTATTAGTTTTCGATTTGTGTAATATTGCATAAACTTGCACCTGGGACTGTTTTATAATGCGCAAGAATTTAATTGCGCCTGAGAAAGAAACACAGAAATTAATGTATTTTTTTCTCTATCTAGGTTCGTTGTCATCTTAACTTAAAAATTATGTGATGAAGAGAAACATAATCTCAAGTGGGCAATGATTTAATATTGAATGTATGAAACTCGTTACATAAATTAAATATTTAGCCATTACCAATTTGAAATCGCTATATTTCTGATACCTCTATCATAAATTAGTTCTGAAATCGAAAATAGTTCGAGTTGTCATTTCAAATTTTTCAGCTTATTTATAATTTTAAAAAGTAATTTAAAAAGTAATAGCAGTTATAATTTTTAAAAATAATAGCATTTTAAATTCTTTCTTCCACATAATGATTTTTACGTAGGATTCTTCTCACAGTATAAGATCTGATAAATTTTAGAAGTTTGTATCGTCCTTTCTTCAAATCAAGATATGATTTATTTGATATAAAGGACGAATTTAAGAACTTATAGCATATTAATAATAAATATATTTCCAAGTAATTAAAAAAGACCCAAATGTCTGACACTCTTTACCAAAAACACAATTCAAAGTCTCGAGATCTATATTAAATTATACAGACATAATATTGCATGGGACTCCTATAAAACCAATGTTTTTGTGGGGTTTTTTTTTTAAAGATAGAATACACTATGGGACTCACTTAAAACCAACATGCTTCTTCATGGGATGCGTATAAAAAAAACCAATGGATTTTTAAGACAATATACACTCTGTGACTCGTGTATAACCAATGTGTGTGTGTGTGTGTGTGTGTGTGTGTTTGGTTTTTGTTTTTGGTTTGTTTTTTTTTTTTTGGTAGGAGGGGAGTTGCAACATGAAAGTGTAGTTAATAATGAGATATATAAACACTTAATGTTTAAAAAATATGTTTCCACAACATACATGTTATGATGAAAAGAAAATGTGCCTGTAAGGAAACAACGTCGTTAACGGCGAAAGAAAATTCAGTCTCTGTGTTTGCTGTGTCGCGTCTTCTGGTGGCATAAGAAGTCAAGTTCAAGAAAAGTAATTAAACCTCAGATCACCACACTTTCACACCCCCAACTCCGAATTAGGTTATTACTCTCTTTCGAATCCGTAGTTTGACTCTTCTGCTATTATTCAGACGTGGCAAGCCAATGAACTGACCTCTCCTGGGTAGTATTGTACCACGTATGAAATTCGATGACACTCGTATTAATTTGTGTGGCTGAAATGTCCGACCATGATACAAGACACGCATTTTTGTACAACATCCGTATACCGCACGTTACATCAAGTATGTTAAATGACTGAGGAATGAAATATTTCTTTATGTTAATACGTATTTATATAGAATCATGACATCCCAAAGAGTAGTTGACTAATCGTGACTCCACCCACCTGTCTATCAAACTTGAAATGACAAATTCGATGGACCTGTGCTATTGATATTGGATTGTAGATGCATTGGTTGTTGGACCTATTTATAGATATTTATTAAAAGAAAATATTTTATTTTGAATAAATACTATATGATACGTTGTAAAATGTGTCTTCTATTCAGACGGTAAGTCGATTAAACATCTGTTCTTAGTGTGATACTATAGTCACGGACCGTCATTTCATTTTAAGTTCTATAAGAATTTTGATAGCAACCATTGCAATTCATTCTTATGTTTGTAAATATGCGCTTTGAAAATTCAACGTGCATGCAAAAATCATCACAACTGTATGCACCAAGAAACTGATGTTTGTTCACAGGCAGCAAATGCTTCAACCTAATCCGGATCGATCTAATTAACTTTCACGTTTGGAACGTGGGCTGATAGACGGTGTGTGTTTCTTATGGGTAACGTGTTTTGGCCTGACCGTACCTGTAATATGGTTTATCAAGGGTGATAAGGCGGTATCGATTACAAACATCTAATTAAACCGTTGCTATCGTTTATTAAATACGGCAAGGACCAGAGTTTTACTAAGGTCTCGCTTTGAGGTAGGTGTCAAAAGAAACAAAAGAAAGGAGAAAAATACACGAATTTTAAGTATCACGTTTGATGAGCTGCTAAAACCGACTTCTTTATCACAAGTCTGTAGAGTTTACAAAAGTAATGTGAAAATAGAGAAAATACAAAATACACTGTCCCCACTCTTTACAAATTTATTTTTTACTTCTGAACCGATCTCCAGTTTCCATGCATATGTGCGAGATTTATAGATACCCCGGACCTATTATCCTGTGAATCAATTTTCCAGTTTCTTGACTACGTGTCAGATTTGTAGATACCCTGAGACCAATTATCTCTGGAATAATTTCACAGTTTCTTGACTACGTGTCAGATTTTTCGGTACCCCGAGCTTCTTAAGAATATGTATCCAAGTAACGCAAACGTTTATTTTAGAGAGCTCAGATTTATAAAAAAATGTCCTTAAATTTACTGCTATATTGTTTAAAGGATCTGCATTTGCTAGCTTGTGTGTATGCGTTTAATGGTGTGTGTGTGTGTGTGTGTGTGTGTGTGTGCGCACTCATGTATTTTCGCATTCTTCCCTTTGTCTCGTTCTCTCTTAATAGAATATGACCAGCAAAATAACAAGGACCAAGATTCGTCTTAACTATCTTAACTATTCGTCTTAGTATTAACTATCACCACAAAGTGTTAACTATAGCCACAAAAGTATTAACTATTACCACAAAATGTAAACTATCACACAAAGTGTTAACTATCATCACATAAAAACTAATAGAAAACTACGTATCATAACTTGATAATAATAAACAAAATAGGAAAAGAATAATATAATACGCTTCAGAAACAGTTTCCACAAAATTGGTACACACCAAGTTCTCAAAAGTAGTATACACCATTTTTTCACATACTTAGCACACACCAAGTTCTCATACAATTAGTGCACACCAAATTCTCGCATTAGTACACACCAAGTTCTGACATACTTAGTACACACCAAGTTCTCACATAATTAGTACAGACCAAGTTCTCACATACTTAGTAGTCACCATGTTCTCACAATAATAGACACCAAGTTCTCACATGATTAGTATAGTCCAAATTCTCACATACTTAGCACACACCAAGTTCTCACATACTTAGTTTATACCAAGTTCTCACATACTTAGCATAAACCAACTTCTCACATACTTAGTACATACCAACTTCTCACATAATTAGTACATACCAGGTTCTGACATAATTAGAATAGACCAAGTTCTCAAATTCTTAGTACATACCAAGTTCTCACATACTTAGCACACACCAAGTACGCACATTAATACATACTAAGTTCCCACATAATTAGTATAGACCAAGTTCTCACATAATCAGTGCACACCAAGTTCTCACATTAGTACACACCAAGTTCTCACATAATGAGTATAGACCAAATTCTCAGATACTTAGTGCTTACCAAGTTTTCCATTCTTTTAAAGATAAGGATTAAAAATTAGGCTTTCTAAAAGGTCAAGACCCTAGCTTAAGAGACTATTAACAATTGCTAGAAAATAGAATGAATAGTGATGTGGCATTCGAATAGGTCTTTCTCTTGCTGAAACAATGCGTCGTTAAGCGTATGCTGTTGATAAGAAAGCATCCCGCCAGGATCAGGTAACAGGAGTCAGACATTGAAGAGCGGTCATTTCAGGTCAGCGCTTCCGATTTTGTTCCTCCCGTTGGATAGGTTTATCTAAAATGGACGGGAATCTGCGTTCTGTTTTACCTGTTAATAAGAGGACCTTATCAAAATGGACTATCTTATCAGACGGAAGCTGATCCAATCATCAGAAGGTTGGATAGCCATGCTGCTTGAAGACCAACGTTACCATGGCTACAGTGAAACTTATCTGACACTTTGGTGTGATTGTTCTTGTTTGAAAATGATATATTTGGATAGATCATTTATAGCATGTATGCACATAATAGAGTCTTACACGAGAAACCTAACATTTCGGGTGTGGCTAATATGTTATTCTATCCTGTTCAAAACGGGTGCCGCAGTCTAACACATATTTGAACATAATACTGAAGCATACGCTCAGAACCCTTAATAAGATCTATTACATAGACATAGATCGAATTTATTGAAGCTTCCCTTCTTGATGGGAAAACCGACACTCAAATTTATCCGTTATGTGACTAATGCTAACTAGAAAAGAGTTAGCGCGCATATTTGCACGGACTGATTTCGATTGTCGTGGAAGTACGAATATTTCATTGAAAAATATGAAGGTATCGGTGAGTTCAAGAAAATCTGCATCCATTAGGATTTTGTACATTGCTTCGTATAAAGACATTAGATGTACTTCAGTTGTAGCCGTGATACACAAAATGTGACCGTTAAGGTCAAGTACATGCAAAGGGCTGTAATGTACAGGTTTTATTGGTGGTATGAAAACCATTACAACTGAGTACTGAGTTGATGTTGTCTAACAGTAACACAATTCAATCTATATTTGTATAACATTAGCAACAATGGATAAAATATTCGTAATGTTAGTAAATTTATGATAAATTATCAGTTTATTTTCTATCAACATTTATATCTTGAGATAAACAACTCCAAGGTTCAATAGATAACGAAATTATGGAGAATATGGACTAGACTAGATGTGTGACATATATTTGAACAATTCTCCTCCGTAGAAATGACTTAAGGTGGCACTCTACAGTTTCGTATTTGGCATACGGTTAGAATTTTAAAGAAATGTAATTTCCCAGGGTTTCCTCACTGGTCATACTGGCTATTTAAAAAATATCTTGTATATCTTAGGTATTGTTCAAAGAACTTTTCATTCCCTTTATTGTGGTGTATGATTGATGGGTGTAACATGGGTTACAGAGTATACAGCTTGGCCTTACTCCAGATGTGCACCTTTCAAAAACTGTTTGCTCCACTTGGTCATTTTTACTTCCCGGACTTCAGAGGTAAATTGTATAAAAAAGAGCCAATAACTTTTGTTACATTTGCTGTATTTGGTAATTCATCCATTGCACTTCCAGAAGGTGGTATTGTTTAGTTGAGCAAAATTAATTTTCCCAATTTTAATAGGTGCTAAAGATAGTGCACTTTAGATTAATTCAGACTGATTTGTTTTAGCACAAGGGAGCAGTTTAGTTAGCAGTGTGCTTAGATCATGCACAATTCCCACAAGTACAATATCCAAAGAAATGTCAGCACATTACATCAACGTAGCATAGAGGTATGCCAATATTCTCTCCACTGTGCATGTTTTAAATGCAAACAACTTCACCTTACATATGCCACTCTCTCAAAAGTACATAATAACTGGCGAGCGCCCCTTAAATCTTTCCAGATTTGTCGTAATGAGTCTGATTTTCAAGTTTCAGCTCTTATTTACCTCATACGGCATATTACAAGTTCCTATTTACCTCATTCCATATATTACCAGCTTCTGTTTTCCTCATCCCGTATATTGCCAGTTCTATTTAACTAGTCCCGTTTATTACCAGTTCTATACCTCATCCCGTATATTAAAATTTCTATTTAACTCGTCTCGTATATTACCAGTTCTATACCTCATCCCGTATATTAATAGTTATATATACCTCGTCCAATATACTACCAGTTCTATTTAACTCGTCCCATATATTACCAGTTCTATGCCTCATCCCTTATATTACCACATGTTACCTCGTCAAGCATATTAGCAGTTATATTTACCTCATCCCGCATATTAACATTTCTGTTTATCTCGTCCAGTATATTACCAGTTCCTTTCTACCTCGTCCAGTATATTACCAGTTCCTGTTAACCTAATCTATGGCATTACCAGTTCCAGTTTACATCATCTATTATATTACCATTGCATAATTACCTCATCTAGTATATTACCGGTTCACATTTACCTCGTCCAGTTTTTTACCAATTCCTATTTACCTCATCCTGTATTTTTCAAGTTCATATTTACTTCATCCATTAATTTACCAGTTCATATTTACCTCATCCATTAATTTACCAATTCCTATTTACTTCATCCAGTATTTTACCAATTCCTATTTACCTCATCTAGTAGTCTGCCAGTTCATATTTACCTCATCTAGTACTTTACCAGTTCATATTTACCTCATCTTGCGTTTTACCAGTCCCGCTTTACCTCATCTAGTATAACAACAGTTCCTGTTTACCTATCCAGTATGTTGCCAACTTAGCCATCTCAGAGCAAATATGTAGCGTGTCCCTATTATGGTTATTTAAAGAATGAAATCTTTTGATTGGATTAATACAATATATAAACATTCTCTTTGATAAAAGTTATTTTCTTCTATCTTTTTTCAAATGAGCGGGCCAGAGTTTCAGTGTTTACTTTCAACACGTTTTGTTTCTGAATGTCGGAATGTTCAAAATGGTACATGCGGAACTATTCTCATATACGATGTCTTGCCTCAAATGTCCACCTTTGTCTTAAACGTTCGTTTTGATGTTTGTCTTGCTCGCCTTCAGCTTCAGTGGAAAAAGAACAAAATAATATTTGATAGTAGTTTTCTTTAATATTTTCAATAGTTTAATGCTGTTGCCACAAATTCCAATAATTTTTCCTTTAGTATGCTCTTTTTTTAATTTGTGTGTATCTTAATGTGATCAGCAATAAGTAACATACACTTTACAAAGATTTTGGTTTAGTGTCTGAAATTAATACGCCTAAATTTACGAAAGACGTCACCTTAATTCAGCCAAGACTGTTGTATCTGTAACTATCAATTCCATACTGATAAAGTTTTAATTCAGTGAAACATGAAAAGGCCATGCCAAATTTACTGATGCAATTAAGGGGCACTATGTTACTTCGGACAGGGTGTTTTCCATCGCATGCTGAGTACAACAATAAGCGAGTTAACCTCAAAGATAATAGTCACAAATTAGTACCGTCAAAAGTTATTCACATGACACTAGCAATAAGTGATCAGTTTCCAGCTGCCGTGCGTGATTCATACCACATTAAGCATGCGCATTTGGCAACCAATGAGAATCGCTATCAGAAGAACATGGCCATTAAACCTGACGAATAAAATGTTCCAGATCACTGGACTCATTGGCTATTTCCGGTAGGTCAGTATATTCCGTTTGCTTCCACCTCATATTTTATCCTGCCTTATACTTAACGCAAATCTCCAATGTCTAAGTTGTAGAAATTATCTTAAAACTACTTTAAAACAATTATCAATTTTCTCGGTATAATCCTATTCAATCGTAACTTTGTTGGAACACTGAGACGTTGATTGAAACCGATTTAATATAGTACACATATGTTTTAAAACTCACTGTAGATCATAACATCTGAAAGAAATTTATAATAAGTCCCATTGTTTGCTTTAATACAACTTTAAGGTTGTTGCCTCTCATCTAAACAGTGTTCAGAATTATCATAGTTTTTCGTTAGTTTGGTTCTGAAACAGAACTGATACCCTTGATAAATTTTATTTATAAACAAAACGTGATGGATCAAAGGGATCATCCCTATTAAATAAGCTCTTTTAACCAGGAATCAAGTAAATCAGCTCTTTTAACCAGGAATCAAGTAAATCAGCTCTTTTAAACAGGAGTCGAGTAAATCAACTCTTTCAACCAGGAATCGAATCATAAAGACAGTTATTAAATAGCTGAATGTCAGAGAAAACGCAGCGCTATAAACATGGATAACATAAATATTCAGATTGTTAGAATTTTCTGGGTAACACAAACTGCTTAAAATCTGGAGATTCAATTTTGTTATTAACTGAGATAACACATATTCGAGCTGAATGAATATTCTCGTCATCAAGTTTCCATCGTTGAGCGTTACAAACAAATGTGCATATATTCTGCCACATGTCTCATTTTACATAAATTGATGCAAATTGTCTTTCAGATATGGAAACTTAGTAGAATTGCTAATATTAAGCTGGAGTCTTATTGTAATATATTTAGTGTACTCAAAGTTTACACACACTTATAAATCCTTAAAATTATAATTATTTGTTGTCATCAGAAAAGTCTCTTCTTAGTCCGACAGTTTTAGTCATCTAAGAACACGCGAAATATATGTTTTCTAGGATTGTATCTACTTCTGAACAAAACAAAAAAGAGAACGAAAAATTATTAAAAATTATAGTAATTCCCTGTATCTCACTGATAGTGCTACTATAACTAAATTTGATGGAATTTCTGCCGTTTAGTGCTAGATTGTAAGAAATGTATTAAAAGTTGAAATGGCATTGTCTGTAAACGTATCATGTGCAGATAGCTTTACATTTAGTTAGACTTATGATTAATATTCATTTGGCACGTAATTACCGTAATTACATATTACACTTCAGACCAGACAAGTGTATTAAGTGTAAAGTCTTCACTAGTCTATATTAAGTGTCAAGTGTTTACTAGTCTATGCTAAGTGTAAAGTCTTCACTAGTCTATATTAAACGTCAAGTGTTTACTTGTCTATACTAAGTGTAATGTGTTTACTAGTCAATAGTAAGGGCAAATTCTTTACTGCTCATTATCAAGGGCAAAGTGTTCACTAGTCATATAAGGTGCAAAGTGTTCACTAGTCGTATAAAGTGCAAAGTGTTCACTAGTCATATGAAGTGCAAAGTGTTCCTTAGTCTATATTAAGTGTAAAGTGTATACTCGTCTATATTATCAGCAAGTTATTGGTCATTAAGTGCTTTGCCCAGTATCTGACCTTTTGTATCATGATTCCGTTGCCATCTGTACTTGTAAGACCGAACATATCCGAATGAAATCAGCAGTAAGTATTTGGCCGTTGTTCGCAGTTGTCAATCAACGTTTCAATCAGTCTATGGTCGAAAAGTTCATAAAAGAATACAGATATTGCTTTTTCTAGAAAACATTATCAGAAATGTAAAAAGCTGCTAATGCACTTGTCAAATGGGTTTTCTATAATTTTCAAAGCCCCTCTAGCTAATCTTTTAACTTGTGTGTGGTATGGGTGGTAATATTAGGCGTGAAAGTGTGTGTGTGTGTGTATATATATATATATATATATATATATATATATATATATATATATATATATATATATATATATATATAGCATCATCTTGTGTGTGGTATGGTAGTAGTAGCAGTAGACGTGAAAATGTTAACTTGTATGTCGTATGAGTGGTAATATTACACGCGAAAGTGTTAAATACCCTCATTATTGGTTTATGGCTGACATCCAAGGTGATATTTTAAAGGTCAACAATATCATTGTCTTTCTCACATTCATATTAGAAAGAGAGAAAAATTACCGGACAATAATAATAATAATAATAATAATAATAATAAGATGATGGTGATGATGACGATAATGACGACGACGACAATAATAATAATAATAATAATAATAATAATAATAATAATAATAATAATAATAATAATGATAATAATAATAATTATTATTATAATATTTATTATTATTATTATTATTATTATTATTATTATTATTATTATTATTATTATAAACGTAAGGTATCCATTTTCATTTATGAGTATTATCCTTGAAAATATAAAATATAAATTCCGTCATTAACTACGGTTGTAACATTTTTAAAATATTTGTAAATACTGCAACCTTTTCAAAAGTTATTGCATGTCCTATTTTGAAGCAGCGCAAATTGTATTGCTTTATATTCCTAAATTTAAATACCTATAATTAGCTTCCTATGGATAAATTAAAATCATGGGGTTTATTTCCCTACTTATCATGGACTCTGATTCCTTGCTGCAGGAAACGTAGTGCTACAATGGAATACTCTCCCTGTGTGAATATGGGAGTTGAATGCTGTGTTTGTGTATATGAAAGTTGAATGCTATCTGTGTGAATATGGGAGTTGAATGCTGTGTTTGTGTGTATATGAAAGTTGAATGCTATCTGTGTGTATGGGAGTTGAATGCTGTGTTTGTGTGTATATGAAAGTTGAATGCTATCTGTGTGAATATGGGAGTTGAATGCTGTGTTTGTGTGTATATGAAAGTTGAATGCTATCTGTGTGTATGGGAGTTGAATGCTGTGTTTGTGTGTATATAAAAGTTGAATGCTATCTGTGTGTATGGGAGTTGAATGCTGTGTTTGTGTGTATATGAAAGTTGAATGCTATCTGTGTGTATGGGAGTTGAATGCTGTGTTTGTGTGTATATGAAAGTTGAATGCTATCTGTGTGAATATGGGAGTTGAATGCTGTGTTTGTGTGTATATGAAAGTTGAATGCTATCTGTGTGAATATGGGAGTTGAATGCTATTTTTGTGTGTCTATTGGAGGTGTCTGATATTACAATTGTCTAAGTACTTATACAACATGCTTTACCATGCCTTATACTGGGATAAAATCAAGTTACCGTAATATCTCCATTTTTGCTTATTTTGCAATTTACTCATTGCGTATAAATTAGGCACCACCTGCTCCGGATTGGAATAATGTTACCAGAAGGGACAATTTTTCCTAGAAACAAACTGGTGGCGGAGTGAAGCTGATAAATAAGTCATGTGACCCTTGAACGGCGCGTAAAGCTCTACCAATCTTATCGTTGGAAAGGTAATACGCATCTCATTTTGGTATTGATCCGTGATTAGTTCTTTAGCTTGGGAAAAGGTCATTTGTCAGCCTGAGGACTTGTAAAGAAATACTTCCTGTGGAAGGTATCATGAAGTCATTAAGTTGAGTTCAGGAAAAATAAAGAAGTTTAGGATTAAATTTCAGGATGCAGTTTAAGGGTACATGCTATTAAATAGTAAAGCATTTCTTTAAAACTAGTTCAGATCGGATGCGCTCTTGGGGTGCCATTATTTTTTGTTTACTCTACATGCCAGGAGAAGTGAAAATCTCCGCTAATCTCACGAATAAGGAGGATGTACAATGTTGAC
>JAECUM010050727.1:0-15372 GCA_016617855.1 Megalonaias nervosa | reverse complement strand
TTGCTTATGCCTCAAAAGTATAGAAGATGGCTATTATTCCCAACAAACTTGGCTCTTTTGACCAGGACAGTGATATTTGGAAATTTACCTATTTTCCAGAACATTCCAGATAGATTCAGTGCTGAGTAAACTGTTCTAGAACTTTCCAGTAATATAAATAGTAGTATAAATACAGGGGCCTTAAGGCCACCAGTTCAGTTTAGTTCCAGCTGCCTTAGTGGATACATATCTACATTTTTCTGAGATGGCATCAAAAGTCTGCAAGCATCCGGCATACGCATTTTGCATTGTCTGCGTCCAATTTATCAAGACAAGAGCGAAAATGTACTCCGTGGAAGCATCTGCTAAGATGTGTGAAGCCTACAAGGCATATTTCGGCATACCTGTCGGGGATGAAGAGAAACCCTGGGCACCTCATTTCACCGGCGAGCATTGGAAAAAAAAATCCGGAAGGTAAGATGGAGAATTGTTGCTCGGAATTTTATGCTATAAAATTTGTTAAAATCATTATAATTGTAAAAGATTTTAATTTTAAAATGTTTGGCAAGTTTCAATGTTACTGAAAAAATATATCATATGTGAAAAATGTCGCAAGAATCTCTTACACATTAGTCATGGGTGAAATAAATGTATTTTAGTGGGATAGTACAGAGGGGAAACGAGAGCCATGAAGTTCGCAATCCCAATAATTTGGCGGGAACCCACTGACCACTCAAGCAACTGCTACTTCTACATCGTGGACCCTTCCAAACGTCGGACTGGCAAGAATGCACCAGCTATCACGTATCCGGATCTTCCTTTATCCATCGCCCCGGTGCCACACTGCCCTGACCTCCCCGTACCCACTCCTCCGGAGAGAAAGCAGCCTTCTTTAGAAAAAGGTCAGCAAGTCAGAGAGCAAGGAAGACGTTATAGATCCAGATGACAATTTCAATGATGGAGCTGAGGAGAGAAACCCATACTACCCCAATCAAAAAGACCTCAACGACTTGATCAGAGATCTTGGTCTCAACAAGTCCAATGCCGAGCTTTTAACGTCTAGGCTCAAGCAGTGGAACTTTGTGGGTGAAAGTGTGCAAGTCGCAGATCATAGGAAGCGTTCTTCAGCTTTTTCCAGCTTTCTCATCTGTCAAGATGGGCTCTGCTTCAGCCACAATGTGACCAGTCTGTTCGAGGCAGTCGGATTCGCCTGTAACCAGAACGTGTATCGCCTCTTCATTAACAGCTTATCCAGGAGCCTCACAGCCGTGCTGCTCCACAATGCGAAACATGTACCCGTCTCTTCCCCTGGCTCACTCGGTACACGTCAAAGAGCAATACAACAGCATCATGACCTTGCTGGACGCCTTGAAGTATGATGAGCACGGCTGGGAGGTCATTGCAGACTTCAAAATGGTGTCATTCCTGATGGGTCTCCAAGGCGGTTTTACCAAGTTTCCCTGCTATCTTTGCTTTTGGGACTTCAGGAAGACCATGGCGCACTACCACAGGCTGGAATGGCCACAGCAGAACCGAGTTCTCTGTGGGGAGGAACAACCTCAAGTTGGAGCCAGTGGTGGACCCACGGAAGGTGCTGATGCCAACACTGCACATCAAATTTTGCCTCTTGAAACAATTTGTCAGAGCTCTAGATAAGGATTCGGCAGCCTTCCTGTACCTTCAAGACTTATTCCCAAAGCTATCTGAGGCAAAGGTCAAAGCCAATGTCTTCGTCTGACCACAGATTTAAAAGATCCTGGAGTGCAATGAATTCCCCAAGAAGCTCACTAGTAAGGAGAAAGCGGCTTGGAACAGCTTTGTCGCATTGGTTCGGTGCCTCCTGGGCAATCACAAGGCCGAAACCTATGTAGAGCTGGTTCAGACTCTGGCGAATAACTATGGCACAATGGGCTGCAGGATGTCCCTGAAAGCCTATATTTTTGACGCTGATCTTGATAAATTCAAGGAGAACATGGTAGCGTACTCGGAGGAGTAAGGCGAGTGCTTCCACAAGGATATACTTGACTTTGAACGTCGCTACCAAGGTCAATATAACGAGAACATGATGGGAGATTACATTTGGGGGATGATTAGTGAAAGTAATTTGCAGTATAATCGTAAATCTTGAAAAACTACTCACTTCTAAATCTTTTGTGGTCATTTTTGTATTACTTAAGTATAAATACATGTTAATTTTGATTCATACGTTGTTTTTTCTGACTTTATGTGAACGAAAAGACACAAAATTCGCCCGTTTTCGCATTAGAAATAGGTAAATTTCAAAATATCACTGTCCTGGTTACAAAAGCAAAGTTTGTGGGGAATATTAGATATTTCTATACCTTTTAGGCATAACCAAGAACATTTACTACCAAGGAACAAAACTTGTGTTACATAGTGAGATCAGCTCAAAATATTTGGTATGACTATATGAGTGAACATTAAATAGATACGTAAATACCACCTGCAGATGAAACATTATTCGTATTTTTGAACAAATTCCATGCTCTGATCATAATTTTTACGGACTCATACCTAATTCATACTTTTATAAATCACATCCTTTAATATTCTTGGTGGTAGATGAATCATTTTTCATTTTTTGTGTTTAGATTATAAACAGTGATCATCCGTGGTGATAGATTCATATATAAATCATATTTGCTTGAATAATTCCATACGTTGATTCATGTTTGACTACTCGTTTAAATTGCATGTTCTGATTAATTCCAGGTTTGAACGATATCATTTTTTTATATCAGTTGTTTAACTCGGTGCGCACCGTTCTGTTAAATCCATTGCTGGAATTTGATGTAAGATTTATTCATTTTTCAACCACATTGTCAATAAACATCTCATTCACGAAAATGCTTTCAGTTTTTATTATAATTTAATCCCAGCTAGGATCATTTTCTCATGTCAATCGCCTTTTGACAATTTTTCTATCACATTATATAGCTATGTGAGTTTGTGTGTATGTGATATTGTGTCAATCTATTCTCAAGCTATTTGTAAATCAGAAACAACAATTTATTTGGAAGCAGTCGCTCGCATCGCCCGATTTTAAGGAAAATGTGTTTCACCAGAATGTGCCATTTAGCCATCTAAATGAGGTGATCCATATACAAGAAGACATTGATTCTACTAAATGTCAAATTAAGTTATAGAAGATCATACACTTCATTATGTGTTTTTGATTTAAAAAGAGACAACAGATGTTATCTGAGAAAACAGTAACACCTGCAATAATGTAATAATAATAATAACCGCAATAATGTAATAATGTAATAATAATAACCTGCAATAATGTAATAATAATAACCTGCCATAATGTAATAATAAGCAGAACAGTTGATCTTGAGGTTAATATATGTCGAAACCTTTAATCTGTTTATCTAAGTCCCATAGGTATTGAAGATCGCAATCCGTACAAAAGTGGTTGAACATTATTTTTCACGATTATCACAGGACGAAACTTGATATGTCACTTTACTTTAGTAAAGCAAATTTATCTGGTTAATTTAATTTTTATGACATATAATGTATTTGTACCTAGTGTTGTGATCTCCTTTGTGTCAGTATTATGATAGATGTAAATATATGATACAGAACAGGGAAAGTATAAATTGATATTAAATTTTCAATTTTGGATTTACTTGTATCATTGTTGCTCTCGATATTTGTCGCATGGCCGAGTACGCTATTTCATTTATATTTGCTTACATGAAGTTTGGTGTTCGAGAAGGATTTAACTAACTGCGATGTCGACATCTCCTGCATATAAATTACAAAAAGCAATAACAAGTATAACAGCAGCGAAATAAACAGCAGGGAAATATGTCACTTTTATTTTTTTTCTACTTGCCCAGTAATTGCAATAGCATCCACAAAATCAGCACCTTGAATTTATATACTATTTTGGCATATCAAATACCGTTTAAAAGTGTGAAGTTATGTTTTGATTAGTATATTTTAATTTTGAAGACAGTGTTTCAAATATGTTCAGAAATCTTCATAAATATCTCAGAACCCTTATTGACCTATGTTAAGTCGACCTAACTAATTTTATATAACCTATATGGTATTTCGTAACTTGAAAAGTCAAAGTTAGGTAATATTGTCCTATTGATGTAAACATCAAATTCTTTAAACATTTCGCTACATTATTACATTTTACATCTCTCATCTCTTCTCCACGCATTATAAAATTTTGATCAAATACTTAATTACTAACTGCACCAAAATAAAGGTCTTATTATAAACTGAATATGGGCCGCTCCGGTGGTCTATGTGGTTAGAGCATCCGACTTGGATATCCGAGCTCGAGGGTTCGAGCTCGGGTCGAGTCATACCAAAGACTTATAAAAATGGTACTTGCAGCTGCCTCGCTTGGCACTCAACATTAAGAGGTTAGTGTAAGGACTGGTCGGCCTGGTGTCAGGATAACTTGACTGGTTGGGCCATCATGAACCATGCCTGCGGCATGATTCCCCATTGCTTGATATCATTCTCTGACTTTATTTCATAACTGAGCTGGAGAATACCATCTAACTCAATTGAGAATGTAATACCTAGATACGTGAAATAAGATGTATACCATTCTAAATGATATTCTTGACAGTACCTTTTAGTCCTTCCAGTGCAATTTTCGATCCTCCCACATTTAGTTTTTCAAAACTTATATATAGCCCTGAAAATTAAATTAAGAATATTGGTAGATAAGATCTGCAGCGGACTTAAAAGATTTCTCTGTTCCATCCAGGGTTAGAGCAGTGTCATCTGATATTGTAGTTTTTATTTTAGTTCCTTTGATGTTTGGATTCTTTACGAATCAAATGGGCTAATATTTCTGCACTCAAAAGAAAAATATATGGGGATAGGGGATCACTACTTATAATTACTGGCAGTATAGGTTTAAGATTATTAGCAATGCGTGCTGATATGAGTTCGTATGATACATTAGAAAAGGAAATGGATCTCCATTTTCTTAAGAATCGTTTTGGCTTATCCATTTGGGAAGCATATTATAACACCTTCTTTCTGAGTTGACGATAGCTCACCAATATATTAGGCAAACATGATTGCTCTTACAAAATACTGACCAATATCACTCCAAAAGACTGTAAAGAACGTGACTTTAAATTTATCTGATCCTGAACATTTATTGTAAGGCATGTTTTTAAAATTTTCTGTTGCTTCTGTTAGTATAACTGGACCATTCATTGATTTACTTCGTATACTATCCAATAAATGGATGTGTATAAAATTCAGGAACGCTCAACTGGGCCTACATTGTAACAGTTGTTCGTAGTATAATTTTGTTTCTGTAGAAACTTTCTAGCTCATTTTGCGTTAATGTTCCATCTTGCTTTGCTAAATTTGGCATCATCTCACTTGTATAGTTTCTGTAATATTTTGAAACCGTTTCCCCATCTTCAATCCATTTTACCCTAGATTATATTCTAAACCCTTCCTTCTTTGTCATGGATTTCTACTATCTTACTCTTTTTCCTGTCTGATTTATGTAGCTTATTCGTATTGTTTTCCACTTCTAAAATAGTAATCTCATTCATAATTTGATCTTCCTGTTGAACTTGTTGTCTTTTTTGTATACGAAGCATACGAAATAGTTTTTCCTCTTATGTATAGGAGAAGCATTTCCAAAAATAAATAATCATCAATGGAGAATCTAATCTCAGAAGCTGCATCTGGTTCCAACATATAATATCTTATGGTAGATAGATATTTGTTCTGGCACTCTTTATCTGAGTCCTTGACAAGCGCTATATATCCTAAATCTTTTAAAAAATGAATTGTTAAATTCCAAAATGTTCCGTCTCTTTATGTTTATCGAAAAGAAAATTTTTGTTGGACTAGATAATGGTCTGTTCTATAACCTGGTTAGTTTCACAAAAAAAACAATATTCAATGATACAACACTTTATCATGAATGAGAAAATTTTCGCCATATTGACAAAAACTTCAAGAATAACTGATAAGAAATTTAGCAGTTTTTACAAATATTAACTGAAAAGAGAATATGAACTTAGCCTTCTTGCACATTTATGCATATAATGTAGTACACAAACAGGAAACGTAGATCACAACGTCGATGCACGTTAGTTGAAGCTTTCTGCTGTATTGACATTTTGCATTAAAACACAGCAAAGATTAAAACTAAAATCTAAATCATAACTGTTATATGAAGGACCCATATTGAACATTCATTTAGATAATATCATTAAAATATGCCGTAAGACAATTTTAGTCAAAAGTGAGTATTGTCCCTTGTTTCTTAAATGGTCTAAAACATATCGTAAATACATGCAATTGCTAATTCGTGTGAAAAGGATAACCAACATGGCAAATGCCATTTGAAAGCGCCGACAATTTAGAGATGAAACTCTAGATAAAAATGTTTACAAATTCAGCATAAAATTTACATTCCAGACCCCACTTGAAACGTTTCTATTCCATATCAACACAGATAATTCACAGCAAGTTAATAAATACGTGCACTACAAATAATGACACTCCCAAGAACTCGTTAGATTGAGTGTTTCAGTAAACGTTATTTTCGGTTTCAACATAGGTAGTGTAGCCTTGTGGTTGACGCTGATGACTCAGAGTTACAAACTATAGGATTCCAATTGGCACTGGTCAATGTTGAAGTGATGTTATGGAAACATTGACCTTGTTCCAATCAGCATGACCATAATTTGTATACCCAATCTCGTAGAATCCCACAGTCCTAATCCTTATGCCTGGGATAAGATTATCCTCGTATATATTCATCTTTCAAACTTGTCCTTGAATCACTGAATCATGAATGCGTATTCTGCATGTAATTAGTTATTTATATACATGCAGGTATTAAATTTGGAATTATTTTTTATGTTCCCTTTACTAAAATAATATACACCGAACAATATTTTGATGTCTATTAAGCTTTTAAGATGTTACTACTTCATGGGGTTCTTTTTGACCTTCTGACAAAAAAGCCTGTTCTGAACGAGATTACATGAGTAAAATATCTTCCGATTTAGACGCGAAAACTTTTAATAAACCTTAACATTTGCACATTTTCACAAGTTTGCTTCTTCATCTTTTCTTTTTTAATAGACAATTAATTGTTTGGTTAACTGTTAGTTTAATTTAATGGATAACGTCTCTTTGGCAATGCTAAGTGTCCCTGTGGGACATGGACAAGTAAAACCTATAGATGCTGTGGTCAAAGCTATCTCTAATTTCCCTGTACTTGTCAGTAAGAAGCAACCGATGCGATTTTTTAGGTATGGCTGGATACTATTCGAAATTTTGTTCCAATTTTTCTAATATTGCTGAACCCCTGACAAACTTGTTGAGCAAGTAAAGCAAGTCTCTTTGGACTGAAAAATGTCAGGAAGCTTTTGATAGGTTAAAGGCCATGCTTAAAGGTGCACAGTTCTTACAGTTCCAGATTTCAGTCAGCCATTTAAACTATCTGTGGATGCAAGTGATGTTGGGGTTGGAGCAGTATTGATTCAAGAAGATAATAATGGTGTTGATCACCCAGTGTGCTATTTCTCTAAGAAATTAGATAAGCACCAAAGAAATCACTCAACAATCGAGAAGGAATGTTTGGCTTTAATTTTAGCATTACAACATTTTGAAACCGCTCCGGTGGCCTTGTGGTTAGAGCGTCCGCCTCGGATGCGGGAGGTCGTGGGTTCGATCCCCGGCCGAGTCATACCAAAGACTTACAAAAATGGTACTAACAGCTGCCTCGCTTTGGCGCTCAGCATTAAGAGGTTAGTGTTAGGACTGGTCGGCCTGGTGTCAGGATATTGTGACTGGGTGGGACGTCATGCTACATGTCTGCGGCATGATGCCCCAGTGCTAGACATCACTATAAACTGCCACACTGCAGACATCGTGGCGATATGACTGAAAAATTGTTAAAGCTACGTTAAAAATTCAAATCACATCACATCACAACATTTTGAAGTTTATATCAGTTCAGCTCCTTCTTCGGTTGTTGCGTTTAGTGATCACAACCCCCTTACTTTCATCGACAAAATGAAAAATAAAAATCAAAGATCAGTAAGGTGGAGTATGTTATTCCAGGAATATAACATTGACATCAGGCACATCAAGGGAAAAGCAATGTAATTTGTTACGAATATGTAACTGAATTACTTGTGTGTTAGTTTTAAAATTCTTTTTATTTTTGTCTCATTACATTTTACTGTAGTGATTATTTTCACATGATTTGATATTTTTGAAAAGGATATTCAGTGTAGTTAAAACGTGAAAGCGTTACGTGATCACTATTTGTAGCTCATTTTGGTTTATAGATTATGTAAACATCGATTGAAAACGAATGGCTATTACCAAGGTCATGTTCGGCCCACGTGGTAGCTATGTGTAAACAGTCTTTTTTATTATTCATTTCCAGCATGAGAATCTTTTTTTTTTTAGATCGGGCTATTCTGTAAATAGCGTGTAAAATGGCATTTTTTTAAATGCGCAGCTCGATTATTTAGTGACCATGTGACCCATCATTCGGTTCTGAAATGACGTTTTAGTTGGGCTTAAATACTCATATCTCCGTGAAATAGTCGTGTTTTTTTACACCGTTAGAGCTCGAGGTGTTTATTGTTGATGCCAGCTTGTTCTGAAGTTCATCTATTTTTGGAATTTAATAATTTATTCTCTAGAAAACTACACAAGTGCTTCTTTTTTATAAAAGTTCTGGGACAATGACAATTATTGGAAATTTATTATGGATTTCTGAATTGGAACATTCTAAGTTGCGATTCAACGAGGAACTGTTGATTTTTTGTACAACCACTTCATCTGACGTCATTGTCCTCCATCTTGGAACGTCGTTGGGATTCTAACTTGGATTCAATTAGAACCTTTTAGTGATATTACTTATATTTTTAATTCTACAATTAATGTTTGGATTATATTCACAAACTGTAAGTCCATTATCACATTTTTACCGTGTTTACTAGGGAAATAAATTATTCTGTTTAAATATGCAAAGCTTGCTGGCTTCATTCTTTTCTTTGTTACTTTCTACGAGCCTTATTACGTAACAAATTGCAGATGCACTTTCCCGTGTATAGAAATATTATTTCATGTACACTTTGTATGATTCATAAGAGCTTTCTTATATAATTCTGTTCTACTTCATGTATAATTTACATTTGGTAAAAAAGAAAGCTTTATTCTGTAAATCTTTCTTTCTCTTTATGGGGGGAAGTGTTATGTATATGTAATTTAATTGCTTGTGTGTTAGTTTTAAATTCTTTTTTATTCTTTTTTATTTCATTACATATTATTGTAATAACTTTATTCACTGGATTTGACACTTATTTTCTAGAAATTTCAGTTCAGTTCTAGTAAATAATCCTATTGCAACATTTTAGTTTTTGCTGACCTAGTTCTTGACCTTGGTTCAGAAATTCGTAAACACTGAGTGAAAATGATTGGTCATTATCAAGGTCATGTTCAGCCCACCTGTTAGCTCTGTTGTAATCAGTCTTGTAAAAAATTCATTTCCAGTGTGGGAATCATTGATTCTTAGCTTAAGCTATATTAGCCTACATGCTAATTGACTTGTAGTAAACGATCACGTGACCCATCACGTGGGTTTGAAATGCGTTCTTAGTTGAGTTTAATACTCATTCTCAGTGTTTTTCAGTTAGTCGTAAAATAATACCTTTGGAGTTCAGAGGTATTTTGTGTTGTGACCAATTTGAGTTGATTTTTTTTATTTAAAAAATTTTATTCACTCTAGAAAGCGTACAAGCGCTTTTCTTCATCAAAATTCTTGGACAAAGACACTTATTGAAAATTTATTCTGGAATTCTAGACTAGAACATTATAAATTGTGATTCAACGAGGAACTGTTGAGATCAATACGACGACCTCACCTGACGTCATCGCCTTCCATATTGGTACTTCATATGGAGTCGAACTTCGATTCATTTAGAGCTTTTTAGTGATAGGACTTATATTTTTAAATTTCAGGATTAATTTTTTGATTATATTCACAAACTGTAAGTCCTTTTTCATATTTATACCGTGTTTTCTAGGGAAATAAATTATTCTGTTTAAATATACAAAGCTTGTTGACTTCACTCTTTTCTTTGTTACTTTGTACGAGCCTTGTCAAGTAACACGCACGTTACACTAAAGATGATGTCTACCAGAAGGAAGAAGACAAAATCGAAATCTTCAAGGTAAGGTGAAAACAAATATATTTAATACGGACAGTTTCAAAATACGTAGAATGTAGTTCAGGACGAAGTTCAATGACCTTCTTGAGATAGTAATTTGGAATTTTACGTGGGATTTGGAATCCGGTGTTAATGTCTCTGAGGACGTTTTTGTCACATTCCACGTAACGCTCTCCTCAAAGTGATCCTTCTTTAAACTAGACGCTCTCAGCGTCAGCACACTGGAATGGTATGCTCGTGTTGTAAATTTAGCTTAACAATCATGAACGTCAAATGGATAAAAATAAACGTTGGTCCTATATGACGCTTTGAAAACAACATTTTCAGTCCATCCACATTTACCATATTTCAAATATATTCTCACCTGAGATTGTTCTTATACGATTTCTGTGCTCTGTCCCTCTGTATTGACTAGTATCAAGGACGGCTTCCAGATGCTAGCTGCCGATACGGTAACTGACGTATCAGGGGTCCCCGAACTATAGGCGATAAAATAAATTTCCTCCGTCCACTCCATAGAGAGATATGTGCTTATATCCATGATCCCTGCAACATCGTCAAAGACGTTGATGGCCAGGAGCTGTAGACCTAACGAAACATTCAATGTTTTTGTCAAGTCTTGCAGTGGAATCACGCTGGTCTTGTCCTGATATATCGTGAATATTTTTACAACCTCAGCCGATACATCTGACCAAGATGCGGCATGAAGTTCATTAGCATGTGACAGTAATAACAACAAGATTGCTGAAGCTATGAACATATCGATTACAGTAAAGTCTGAAAGTTCGGTGCTCTTTACCTAATTGTCTTGTCTAGATATATATTTAAATCCTCAGCCGATACATCTGACCATGACCTTAATAAGTAAACGATTGTAGAACAGATGGACAAATCCGTGTGTTATGTATATTTAATGTAAATGTTTGTCTGTTGGTTTTAATTTTTTTATTCCATTACATGCTATTGTAATGTAACATTGTTTATTGGACATCACCTTGTCCAGAATTGAGTAAATGAAATAATGTACCTAGTTGCTGTTTCAAAAATCAGTGACAGTTTTGGTAAACAACTTTTTAAAAATATTTTTTATATCTTTCTCAGAGTAAGAATCATTAAGTTGAGCCAAGGTCATACCTGGACTACGTGATAATTATCATGTGTTAATTGGTAACAAACTTCTATTTGTTCTGGAAGAATGAACTTTTGATCTGATGTTTGTGATAAAGGTTGGTCAGTTGTGCTCTAACATCTAGCACTATAAGTTGTGTTATGTTGTGACCAGTTTGGGCTGAATTTTTAATTTATTTAAATTATTTAATTCAAGTGATTCTCTTCTCTGGAAATACAAACGTACTCTTACAAAATCCGTGGATAAAGACATTCATTTAAACTTGTACTGAATTCAAAACTAGCATATTTTTTTTTTATGTGATTCAACAAGAGACTGTTGACACTTTTGCACTTCGTAGGACATTACAGACGTCTTCGCCTTCAATTTCGGATTTCATCGGGACTTGAACTCAGTTTCATTCAGGACTTTTTATTACTAGGACTTCTATTTTTAATTCTTGGATTATTTTTGAATTTAAATCGTAAAACTGCAAGTTCTTATTCTTTATTTTTCACTTTGTATTCTAAGGAAATAAATTCTTTGTTAAATTTTATAAAGCTTGTTGTCTTCACTCTTTTCTGTTACTTATGCTTAGAGCATAGACTCGTAACACATGACAATTACTTCTGCATGCTCGGTGCTCTTTACTTAACTCAGGTTGAGGAAAGACTGCTATGACGTTACCAAACAGTAACAGTTCTATATTGATAATAGCAATAAGTGTATTTGGAGCATGCGTTGATTTAGAGTCTATATGTAAATTTGAAGGTGAACATTTGTTTTGGTGCATTATATACAACCTTTCTCGATAAAATATTTGCTTGTAATCGATTGAATAATTCA
Source organism: Megalonaias nervosa (assembly GCA_016617855.1). NCBI lineage: Eukaryota > Metazoa > Mollusca > Bivalvia > Unionida > Unionidae > Megalonaias > Megalonaias nervosa. The sequence goes on along the minus strand of JAECUM010050727.1, from coordinate 3,210 downwards.
GCCTTTTCAATAACTGTACCTGTCTAAGGTTTAAAGGTACACCAGTTTTCATGCCTACCTGTGACAATAGACTGATATGTTTTAATATATCAATTCTGTACGGATGTGTCTTTTGTGTTATTTGTAAAGCGTGCTATATGTGATTAAGATAGCTGAAACCGGAATCTTTAAAACTGTCATCTAACATTACATATATGTTTGTATCAAGAAACAAATCATATAGCGAAGATGAAGAAACAATCGAATCGTACAAATCCATCAACTCTTACTTCTCAATATTCCTTAATTACCACGGTTAACTATAATGTGTTATTAAATTGCGTTTTAAGATGAGTTTTAAGGACTGTTTTGTTGGATTTCGAAAGATGGAATGTAGTGTATGCAATACTATTTTGTCACTAAGGATATTAGATTTTATTCAAAACCAATGGCATTGAATGTACACGCATTAGTGTATAAAAGAAATGTTCAGATGCATCCTTTATTTCTTCTAATTCCTAAAATGTACATTTGTCCTCTCTATATGCCAAGATTTTGATACTCTGAATTTTCGTTAATGATTGTGTTGACATTGTTGTAGACATTTTGAGGTTACTCATGTCCACCCGTTCATGCATCATATGATTCTCCTGATACTGAGCGAGATGTTGAGGACAATGAGTAGACAACATCGAACGTCAAGGTGACATTATAAAAACTATCATGGATTCCGTCTTGTAATCTACCCTCCATCTACACCGATACACCAATTTAGGGACAGTGGTAGCATTTGGAAAGAGATATGTATAAATAACAGACAATTTTGGCGATCCTGAGTGCGGCCTCTGAAAAGCAGCATTGTAAATAAAAGGAAATTTTAAAGGTTCAGATATATGTTCCATTTTACACCTTTATTAATACAATTTACATCTCTTACAATTTGTTCAACAAACGAATCCTCGAAGGCTCGGATATTGAGATAAGGCAGACTGGTTAACTTTATAGAAACCATCGAACTTGGACGGATCTTCCGGTGTCATTTTGCCTGAGACGACGATCAAACTTATTTCCGCAAAGGTCCCAAGTAGTTGTATAATAGCTGCACTGCGCTGTCCTGACAATGTAATAAGCATTAAGTGAAGGAAGTGATACAGCTAAATCAGAAATAGAGTAATCATAAAAGACCATGCGGGTTATATGTATGTATATATCTATATTTTAAAAATGTTATTTCATTAATGGCAATGACTACAAAAATTTAAACGGTTATTATTTAGAAGAGAAAAAGAACGATATTTTATTTGGTTATCGGATAGAAAACTCATAGTTGATAGTTTTTATTCTATGACCTTAGATGTCAATATTGGGGACGTAACTAAAATACACTGTACCTTTGGAAAGGAAAACCAATAACATATATCGATAAAGTAGTTAATTAAACTTACCCATTACATCATTTATTTTCTATATATAAATAATGACATAAATATCATTAACCCAGAATCTAATATTATTAAGAGGACTTAGTGATTTAAGTGTAAAATACTCAGGTAAGTATGATATAGAAAAGGACTGGAGACTTCCATAAATAGTGAATTGAAAATTTCAGCAAAAGTTAAAATATATAAAGCATTGACGAAGTTATGAAACATTTTTGTAAATATTCAAACACACTACTGGAAGAAAACAGACAAGATAATGAACTAAATAACAAGTGTTACACAATCAGGAGTTTTGTTAACTAGATTAAAGATAGAAATTAAAAATAATTATAAATTTATTGATGCTTAAGATAAAGGATTACATAACTGTAATTGGATCAGTATAATGATCAACGTAATGTAAATACATCGTTATATGAATTTTGCAAAAGAGAAGATAACCTTGAGTTTCGCTTCATGAGATAATGACCCTAAATCATTACGAGGAGATGATGAAAATAAATTATTATATACTTTCTTTAAAACATTCACTCGTTCACATCGATTGAAACAATAACTAGTATTTCGGAACAAGAGTACACAACAAGGGACAATTGAAACGTTTATCAAGCATCAGAAAAATAATTTGAGTTATAGTGGACTAGAGACCTTTGTAATTTAAATAAATAAATCCGATTCATCTGCAGTTATATGGAACTTAAACTTACAAGTATCATATAAGATACATCTTAATTTTATATTGGACCATTGATGGATATAAAAAGCCAAAACATCAATGCTTTGTTAGTATTTCTTCTACGTTGATGAAGAGATAACAGATACATATGTTTATACTAAAATTGTAATGTGTGAAAATATTGTATGTACTATAGTTATCTTTGAGAAGTAAAGGGCGATAAGAACTTTTAAACTTTCTACACGTCTTAGAGTAAAAGTAACTATAGCTAAATGTAACTTAATAAATAGAACGGCAACATACAACAAAAATATTAAATATCACACAAACCAAGACAAATACGATAGGATGTTAAAATTGTAATAGGACACAAATTTTATTACACACTCCATATAAATTAAAGCCTGAACAGCATTGACAACTTGTAATTCACGGCCTAGGAAAAATGCTTGAATTTTCCTGTCATTCGATATAAAGTTTACACGAGATGGAGATAGTTCAGTTGCAAATACTTTAAACTCTAATGCGACCGCTGATTAAGGTGACAATTTAATTACTTGTGTGTTAATTTTAAATTCTTTTTTATTTTAATTTTGTTTCATTACATTTATTGTAATGATTATTTTTCATGGCATTCGATATTTCTTTCAGTAAATTGTTGATTTAGAACGTACAACCTATTACAGAAGCACTATTTTTAGTTAACCTAGTTCTTCTTAGGTTGGGAAGTTCGTAAACAGTAAGTTAAAATGATTGGTCAGTATCAAGGGGATACTTTGCTTGCATGATCACCATGTGTAAAGAACATTTTGTAATTATTGGTTCTTAATTGGGGCTACACTGGCGTACGTGATAAATGTCTTTTAGTAAGAGACCACATGACCCATCTCGCGAGACTGAAATGATGTTTGTTGGGGTTTAAACACACATTCTTAATATATTTCTGAGATTCGTTCTTAACATCTTGAGGAAACAAGGTGTTTTTATTGCTGTCAGATTGTTTTTGAAGTTTGATTTTCATTTGTTTTGGATTTAATAATTCATTCTCTAGAAGACTAAACAAGTGTACTTTTTTATAGAAAGTTCTGGGAGAAAGGAATTCAATTGGAAATT